>JASPKP010007175.1:0-13163 GCA_030674155.1 Stramonita haemastoma
GTGTGTGTGTGTTGTGTGTGTGTGTGTGTTTCTCTCTCCCTATCTCTCTCTTTTTTCTATCTATCTATCTATCTATCTATCTATCTATCTTCTATCTATCTATCTATCTATCTATCTATCTTATCTATCTATCTGTCTGTCTGTCTGTCTGTCTGTCTATCTATCTTATCCTATCCATCCATCCATCCATCCATCCATCCATCCATCCATCCATCATCCACCCACCCACCACCCACCCATCCATCCACCCATCCATCTCTCTACCTCTCTTATCTATCTATCTATCTATCTATCTATCTATCTATCTATCTATCTATCTATCTATCTATCTACTCTTATCTATCTATTTTTCTTTTTAAGAGCCGGAAGAAAAAAACAAGTGATACTATTTAATGTCACCCATGAAAAAATGGTTATCAATCAACCGATCAACTAATCAACTAATCAGTAGATCAATGAATCAATCTAGCAATTAATGAATCCATCAACCAATCACTCTATCAATCAATCAACCAATCCACTACTCACTCACTCAGTCTGACTGTGGGGTACATACATACCAATGCCCTTCTCTAAATTCTACTTGGCCCAGGCCAAAAGCTTTGTCAGTTATGATGTCAGTAAAGTGTGGAGGCCTACATTAAAATGTTGTTGTGTTGTAAAATATTATGTTGAGATTGTCTTCAGCCATGACAAGCTCTTAGCATAACAACTCTCGCTTTCCTATGAACCAGGAAAACCCTCTGTTTGCAGGAAGAAAGGCAGGAGAATGGGCTGGGTAGGCAGAAAAGTAGGCATGAAAGGAAGAGGAGAGAGAAGTGAGGAGAAAGACAGAAAGAAAAGGAGGGACAGAAAAGGAGAAATCTCTAGCACAGAATTTCCAGAAAGATGGGGATGCTATTTCTACTGATAAGGTCCCTGGTATTCCCACAGAAGAAAATGCTTGTTTAGAACTGAATGGGGTTGCTAGGAAACTGGTCGATTAATTCTGCTGTGACGGACTATTTTCACCTTAGTTTAAAAATCAAACACACCTACACAAAATGATCAAAAAAACATGCAATTTAGAAATGATTACAGAGTTTTTATGTCTATTTCAATGTAATGTCTGTTTAAATGCTTTTCATTTTCTGGATAGTTTCGTTTTATATATCCAAATCTACAGAAAAAAAGAAAACATAGGTATGCTTGCCAGACAAGGCAAGATATACCCACTGCCTAATCCACTGGGTAAAATGAGTTGATTTCACAGCAAAGTCATGTTCCATAGCGTTTGTTTTAGACATTACTTTAAAGTCACGGCAGATTTCTCTGCGTGAATTTCGGGCTGCTGTCCCTAGGGAGAGCATGTCGCCACAGGAGCAGCGCCACCCATTTTTGTTTTCGTTCTGCATGTGTATTTCCTCCCTATCTGAGTGTGTTTTTTTCCACAGAATGTTGCCAGGAACAACTCCCTCGTTGCCGTAAGTTCTTTCATGTGCACTAAATGTGTCTAGCATACATGATCTCAGTTTAGTGTCTCATCTAAAAGACTAGCACCCAGACCACCAATCATGGTCCAGTGGATGGGGGAAAAGTTTCAGGACCAAACGGGGATCAAACCACCGCACACTTCGAACCCGTACTTTCCGCTTTCTAGGCAGGTGCGTTACCTCTAGACCACCGATCCACCGAAGCACTTTGAACCCAAATGTTTGTCTACACATCAAGTAAAGGAACAAATAAAACATGTCACAGAACACAGGTCGCTTTAGGCTACCATGGGGTAGGTCACAACACACACACACAACACACACACACCAACACACACACACACACACACACACACACACACACACACAACACACACACACACACAACACACAACCACACACAAGCCGACAAGAAAACAAAGACGACTCTCAGTTAAAGGGAGGTAACACCTTTTACAGGAATACTACATCGAAGTTTCCCAGTAGTTTCCCCTGGATTAAACACCGCAATAAAGAAGTTAACCTGAGTCCATGAAGTCCTGGGTTCGAATCTTGGCGCGTCTGGCCAATTAAGCGTGGTGATTTTTTACAATCTCCCAGGTCAACTTCATGTCCAGACCCGCCAGTGCCTTGATTCAATTTGTGTATATACATATGCAGAAGAAGTCCTTCGGATGAGACTTTAAACCGAGGCCCCGTGTGCGAACGCACGCAGATCACTTTGCGCACACGTTAAATCCTGCTCCGCTTTTCGTAAGAGTAGGCCATCGTGTGCAGGTGGGAACAGATGACATTTACAAAACTGCATACACACGGGGACTGGATGAAAAAAAGCACAAGAGTGCTTATCCCATTATCCTCGTTTAAAAAAAAAAGATCACAATTTATTACGCGTGCTAAAGATCCAGAAATCATATCAACACTTGGTGGGTTACGGAAACACGAACATACCCAGCATGCATCCGAAGTCGGAATGCAGCTACCTTCAAGGTGGGAAAAACCGGTCCCATCCAAAAACTATCACCCTAGGTGAACTTGGACCTTAAGCTGAGGACCCCCCTCCCCCCATAGAAAAAAAAGAACCCCCTGGTATTGATTCAGTAGCTCTGGCACCACTCTTTACCATGGCATGGTGAAGTGGATGAAGGTATTGTTAGGGTGGGTAGAGGGGGTGGAGACAGTGGCCTGCTGCTGCTAGTAATGGTAGAAAGTTAGCCCAGAGTGGAAACAGACAGGGAGAGGAGAGAAAGGAGGGGGGAGGGGGATTTGGCGCGCTTTTAGATACGATTATAAGGGCAGAGCAGGTTGCAAGAGAAAGCTGTTACATACAGTGGCGGCTTTGTGTTGATGGAAGGCAGTTCTGACTGGTGATTATGTCGGTACACCAGCATGTGGCTGAGGCCTGCACACTCCAGGGGTGCAGCATTTTCTTTCCGCTTTCCTTGCCACAAACTTGCTAGATTCAGGCCGGTCCGGGCCTCTCGGGAGGAGTGGCGTCGCCACAAGTCCGGCGCCACGCATATCAAAGATACTGGTAAGGTGTGTATGCATACAGTACGGCACTCTCTTGGTGCTGTGGGCTCTGCTGCTGGGCAAAAATCGGGGATAGGACGGGACTCAAACAGGTCCGTTTTGTGGCATCTTTCCCGAAAAGGTGCTTTATATTTTGGGAGGGGGGGGGGGGGGTGTATGCGAGCGCGGTTTGCATGCTTACTTTTGATTTATTTGATTTGATTGATTGATTCTTTTATATCGAGGATAATGGAATAAGCACTCTTGTGCTTTTTACATCCAGTCCCCGTGTGTATGCAGTTTTGTAAATGTCATCTGTTCCCACTGGACACGATGGCCTACTCTTACGAAAAGCGTAACAGGATTTTACGTGTGCGCAAGATGTTCTGTGTACGTTAGCACACGGGCCTCGGTTTATAGTCTCATCCGAAAGACATTTTGGGGGAGTGGAGTCAGCACTGATGTTAACTCTAGGGGAAAAATCCTCTCGACCGGGAATCGAACTCGGGTCGTCAAATTGCGAGCGCAATGTTCTGACCACTAGGCTATACCCCGCCCCCATGTGTGTGTGTGTGTGTGTGTGTGTGTGTGTGTGTGTGTGTGTGTGTGTGTGTGTGTGTGTGTTGTGTGTGTGTGTGTGTCGTGTGTGCGCGTGAGTGTGTGGGGTGGGTGGTGGGGGGTATGGGTGTGTGTGCGGGTGCGTATGTATGTGTGCGCATGTGTGTGTGTTGGTGTGTGTGTGTGTGTTGTGTGTGTGTGTGTGTGTGTGTGTGTGTGTGTGTGTACGCGTGTCTTTGTGCGCGCAAGCATGTGCGTGTACGTGCTTGCATGCATGCGTGCGTGTGTGTGAGCGTGTGTGGTGCGTACGCGTTTGCGCATGTGTGCGTATGTGTGTGCGCGGTGCGTGTGTGCGGGCATGCGTATGTGAGACTGTTTCTCTGTGTCTGTCTCTTTATGAGTCAGAATAATGTTTGCCTTGAAAAGTGTTTTAGATCTCTCTCTCTCTCTCTTCTCTCTCTCTCTCTTCTCTCTCTCTCTCTCTCTCTCTCTCTCTCTCTCTCTCTCTCTCTCTCCTCTACTATCTATCTCTCTACTCTTACTTCTCTCTCTCATTCTTCTCTCTGCATACTGCATTAGTGAAATACAAACCAAATAAATAAAAATAAAAGCCATACAAAGTGTATATTTTGTAACTATGAAAGCTTTATTAACTTCTACACATCAAAGACATCTAACTACATCAGCATTGAAGTGAGATGAAGCCATTAATAAAGACTGTCATATATTACTTAAATGAAATGAAGCCATTAATAAAGACTGTCATATATTATTGTAAATTGAAATGAAGTATTATAAGACTGTCATATATAATTGGGAACTGAAATGAAACCATTACTAATAAACTGTTATTATATTGAACTGGTATGATGAGGTAAGCGCTGCATGTAATGAAAGTCTGTCATAGTATATATGTTAAACTGAAATGCTTCAGCCATTAGACATAGATCTGTCGGTTGTATGTATTGAACTGAAATGAAACCTTACTAAATTACTGTCATTACATCTTTGATGAAATGAATACTTTACTAAAGACTGTCATACATCTTTGAAGTGAAATGAAAGCCATTTAATAAAGACTGTCATACATCTTAATGAAATGAAGCCATTAATAAAGACTGCTACATATTGAATAAATTGAAACCATTATAAAGACTGATACATTTTGAGAAAACAATCTGTGTAAGCATATACAATCTTAACACCTGGTTTACACACACACACACACAAAATCTTTTAATTCACTTTTACTGGGTCAGTGGTCATGAGGTAAGGCGCCTGCCTAGAAAGTGAAAAGTCTGGGTCGGAAGTGTGGGTGATTTGAACCCTGTTTGGGCCCAAAACCTTTCCCCATCCACTAGACCATGAGTGCTGTCTGGCTGTTATTAGTTTGGATGAGACGATTAAACGAGGTCCTGTATCTTACAAAAAAATACTTAGTGTACGTAAAAGAACCCACAGCAACAAGAAGCTGAACCTAGCAAAAATTCTGTAGAAAAAGCCACTCTGATAGGGAAATAAATAAAGATGCAACATGAAAAAAATAATGAGTGGCACTGCTCTTGTGGCGACGCGCTTTTCCAGGGAACAGCAGCCGGAATTTAACGCAGAGAAATCTGTCGCGACTTGAAGTGATGTAAAGATAAAGTAAAAAGTCATAACTATCATAACAAGTTATTTATATACAATCATAATAACGGATTCACACAAAATCGTAATAGCAGATTCACACAAAATCATGATAACAGATTCCCACAGTTATGTTACAACCTCTTGGGTGAGAATCATATGAAACCCTCCTTCCCGCCTATCACATTTAAATTTGGACGAGAGTAACCAAAGACAAAATTTATATATCAAAAATTTATTACGCAAAACTCACCATTTAATCAAACAGAAAAACAACAAAAATCACTCACATGCCACTAAAACACAATTACAAACATCAGCTTCAAATCCAATATAAAAATACCCCAAATTATTCCAATATCCTCACAACACACCCCAAGTCAAACCTCTGTGTCAGCATCAACACAGCACAATGTCAAGCCTCTGCATCATCCACACAGTTCAATGTTCCAGGTAAACCTCTGGGTTTGATCCCTGACTCATACATACACCACATAATACTGGTGCACCAGGGACACGGTTCATAATTTACTATCAACCAGATATGAAGAAGAAAAAATAATCAGATAAAAAATAAATAACACTGAAAACAGGTAAGGAGAAATAACACTACTCTGGTAAGGAGGCTATACCAGACTTGTGCACATCACGTAGAATCTGTGGTGAAAGCAAACCAAATAATTATGTTGATAGGAAACAACAAAAGACCACACCGAAATGATGATATCTACTTACATACAAAAAAGAATAAAACCTGATTCTGTCACCAGGCATATATCTGTCTACACAACGGAAGTAAATGGAGGAAAAACGAACACCACTTACTCCATAACAGTCCTCCTTCTTCACCCATCACTCCAATACAACACCAACCGTTATGCCAACACACTGGCGATGTTCACCTCCTCCAAATGACAGAGTCCTCCACACATCCCTCACCATCACACACACACACACACACAACACACACACACACACACAACACACACACACACACACACACACACACCACACACAAAAAAAAAACACACTACCACTACCACCACTGTGTGTTCTAAAACAGCACTCACAGTGACAGACCACAGTGCTGTGACAAAGTCCAGGAGCACAACACAGGGGAAGAGACTTCAAGTCCTGGGAAGTATCAGTCACAAAGAAGAAGCGTGGATCCAAAGGAACAGGATTCCACATCATAAAACTGTCACCACAGGTGAAGGTAAAGTTCCAATGACACAACATCAGTCACAAATAACGTTCATTCAGAGGAACAGGATTCCACACCATAAAACTGTCACCACAGGTGAAGGTAAAGTTCCAATGACACAACATCAGTCGCAAATAACGTTCATTCAGAGGAACAGGTTTCTCTTCTGTTTCTCAGTCCTAACGTCAGATATTCGTCCAATCAGAAACACCAGTAACACAAGCACACAACTCTCACTCCATCCACAAAAAACTAGTACCAATCAACAGCAATCAGTCAATCGATCAATCAATCATCAATCAATCAATCAATCAATCAGTCTATCGATCAATCAATCATCAATCAATCAGTCAGTCAACGATCAATCGATCAATCAGTCAATCCAATCAATCAATCAATCAGTCAATCAATCAATCAATCAATCATTCGATCAATCAATCAATCATCAGTCAATCAATAATCAATCAATCAATCAATCAATCAATCAATCAATCAATCAATCAGATAAAGATCACGAGGCAAACACAGTTTAGATCTGAATTGAAATACAGTTTAGATCTAAGTGAGAGAGGAGAGAGAGAGAGGAGGAGAGAGAGAGAGAGAGAGAGAGAGAGAGAGAGAGAGAGAGAGAGAGAGAGAGAGAGAGAGAGAGAGAGAGAGACAGAAGAGACAGAGACGAGGACAGAGAGACAGAGAGACAGAGAGACAGAGAGAGAGAGAGAGGAGAGAGGAGAGCAGACAGACAGACAGAAGACAGACAGACAGACAGACAGACAGACAGACTGACAGACAGACAGACAGACAGCAGACAGACAGACAGGCAGACAGACAGACATAATGGCATATTTAAGAAAAGAGGGGAATGATGGAGGGGAAAGAAGGATGAGGGGAGAGAGGAGGAGAGAGGAGGAGGAGAGGAGAGAGAGGAGGAAAGAGGAGGAGAGGAGGAGGAGGGGAGGAGGAAAAAGGAGGAGGAGGTGAGGAAGAGGAGGAGAGGAGGAGGAAGAGGAGGAGGAGGAAGAGGAGGAGAAGAGGAGGAGGGAGGAGGAAGAGGAGGAGGAGGAGGAAGAGGAGGAGGAGGAGAGGAGGAGAAGGAGGAGGAGGAAGAGGAGAAGAGGAGGAGGAGAGGAGGAGGAAGAGGAGGAGGAGGAGGAAGAGGAGGAGGAGAAGGAGGAGGAGGAGGAGGAGGAGGAGGAGGAGGAAGAGGAGGAGGAGGAGGAGGAGGAGGAGGAGGAGGAGGAGGAGGAGGAGATGGCACACTAGCTGTGCTTCAGTCAATGCAGTACAGGGCACTGCAGGTCCTGGAGAGGGCAGGAAGGGAGAAGTAGTCAGACCCGACACCTCTCCCTGTGCCCAGCGCTATCAGCACCCTCCTCTCCAGTCCCTGTACTACATGACTCCTTGCCACAGTTATGGCGTCAGTAACAGCCAGGGCCATCTCCTCCACGTCAGCAGCAGTGGGGGGGCGAGAGGTCACCGCCCTGACTGGCAGACCACGCTCCTGTAGCCTCTGAATAAAGAAGTCACCAGCACGTGGAACATCACCAAGACCATAGAGGATGAACACGTCTCGGTGTTGCAGTTCTTCACCTGTCAACACCATGAGGATGACCGTTAACATCATCACTGCGCACTGTCACACACACACACACACACACACACACACACACACACACACACACACACACACAACACACACACACACCACATGCACGCCCGCGCACACGCACGCACGCACGCACACACGCACGCGCGCACACACACACACGCGCGCGCACGCACGTACGCACGCACGCACGCACGCGCGCACACACACACACACACGTGCACGCACGCAAGCACGCGCGCGCGCACGCACACACACACAGACACACACACACACACACACACACACACACACACCGCAGCGCACACACACACACACGCACGCACGCACGCACGCGCGAACATACACACACACACGCACGCACGCACGTCACACCACACACACTCCACACTACACACAAGAGGTCTGTTTGCACTACATATCTATCTATCTATTCTATCTATCTATCTTCTATCTATCTATCTATCTATCTATCTATCTTCTGTCTGTCTGTCTGTCTGTCTGTCTGTGTTTTTCTATGACAGACAGACATACACAGACAGACAGACAGACTGACAGACAGACAGACAGACAGACAGACAGACAGACAGACAGACAGACAGACAGACAGACAGACAGACAGGCAAACACACAGACGCATATCCAGTCTCATGCACAAGTTATTTTATTTTTGTCGAATAATAATATCATTTTTTAAAGACGTAAACTTGAAGAACCGGGCTCAAGTTAAAAGTGATACATTACAAACGTTGCACAATGACGTTTTATGAAAATGACGTCAATAAAATACGTCATCAGCAGACACAAGGCAGCTAAGGACGAAAAAAACAAAAAAAAACTCTCAACAATCTATTCGATTTTTTTTCTCCCTATGAATGGCTAGATAGATCTACATGTGTGTGTGTGTGTGTGTGTGTGTGTGTGTGTGTGTGTGTGTGTGTGTGTGTGTGTGTGTGTGTGTGTGTGTGTGTGTGTGTGTGTGTGTGTGTGGTGGTGAGTGAGTGTGTGCGCGCGCGCGTGCGTGCGTGCGTGCGTGTGTATGTGTGTGCGTGCGTATGGTGTGCTGGTCGTGCGTGTGCGTGCGTGTGTGCGTGGTGTGTGTGTACTGTATTGCATGGAATTATATTGTATTGTAATATGACGGCAATGACAATGACAACGATAATGAGGAGGAGGAAGAGGAGGAAGAGGATGAAGAGGAGGAAGAGGATGAAGAAGAGGAGGCAGTTTCTACCTGGCTGTCCCACACGCAGCTGACAGGTGATGATATCATAGACATCATCAGCACACCTGACACAGTTCCAAGGTTCACCACCGCTGTGACCTGGCTGACCGTCATGCTGCATCTTCTTCACTGGGGGGCCCTGTGTGGCCACTGGGTGCTGGGGGGCAGTGTACGGGGGGGGTTGACGTTCTCTTGTATATAATGACTGCTGCAGGACTGTGGTCACTGTGGGCGGACAGCGCAGAGACTCCTGCAGTGTCTGCACCTCCAGCCAGTGCGGCAGTTGTTGTTGTGTTGTTGTTGACGTGTCAGGTCATCACTGTCATCACTGTCATCACTGTCCTCACTGTCATCACTGTCTTCCCTGACCAATGTGTAGACACCAGCCATCCACACAGTGACGTCAGGCAACTGGGCATGGACCTCTGTCAGCCACGCGATGTAACTGTCACTGTACCTGCAACAGAGAAACAAGGCGTGACTGCAGGTGAAGAAAGCGTCATCACTGACAGAGATCTCTCTGTCTCTCTCTCTGTCTACAGGGTCAGTGAGGTCTGCTGCATACAGCACACAGCTTGGGGTTCTGTAGCACTGCACTGACGGTCTGCTTTCTCTCTCTCTCCTGTTGTCACATGGAATAACCAATCATACACATAACAACAAAAACAACATCAACATCAATCAACACCGCCACAACCACCACAACCGCAACCGCCACCATCATCACCACAAACGCAACTGCCACCATCCCACCACCACCACAACTACAACAACAACAACAACAACAACAACAGGAACTCTCATAGTCTGCTCTCTTCACCATGTTATCAATACAGGCAGTGTGACATAAAACAACATAATTTACATAATGAACAGTCAGTCCTGTCTTTCCACTCACAGCAGAGGAGGTGCACACTTCACAGTGACCACATCCCTACAGTCAGTCCTGTCTTTCCACTCCGCCCACCACACAGACCATAGCTGGTCATCCTGTTGATGTACAAGATTCTGCGATATAGATCAGTACATTGCATACATCATCATGATCATCATCATGATCATCATCATGATGATGATCATCATCATCATTATTATTATTATTATTATATTATTATTATTATTATTATTATTTTTAGTAGTATAGTAGTAGTAGTAGTAGTAGTAGTAGTAGTAGTAGTAGTAGTAGTAGTAGTAGTAGATCATCACTCTTATCACCCTTCTTATCAATATCGTTGTTAAAATTCTTTGTCTCTCTATCTCTCTCTGTCTGTCTCGTCTGTCTCTCAATCACATACACACACACACACACACACACACACACACACACACACACACACACACACACACACACACACACACACACATCACACACCAGAGTAATAAAATCAGTAAAGCAGCCAGAGAACAGAACTGACCGCCAGTTCCAAACTCATCCACAATGACGGAGAAGGGGCCCTGGCCCATCTGCTGCTGGAGTCTCCTCACTTCTGCCTCAGCATCAAACTCATCCTCATCCACACTGAGGTCACAGCAGTAGCGATCAATGGTGGCGGCTGCTGGCCCCGCCGTCCTCAGCTGTTCCTGCAGCAACCGGCTCACGGCACGACTCTCGTCACTGCCGCTCACCAGCACCACCCGCCGGCCTTGCTGGAGCCACAGCAGGGCCTTGAGGTAGAGGCATACCGTCTTCCCCGTCCCTGGAGGACCTTGCAGGAAGAGGTATTGTGCCTCCGGCTGTCTGCTCAGCAAGGTCACCTGGGCGGGCGTCAGCACCAGTGATGAGAACCGGAGCCCCGTCTCCGCCACAGCCTGTCCCTGGGACCTCAGCACCTTTCGTGGGGGGCCGGCTGTGGGGACGTCCACTGTGGTGGCCGGGCCACAGAACCTGACCACATAGATACACAGGTCATAGAGCCACATTTTCTGGCAGATAGATCTATTTAGACAAGAATAGGAGGGACATATTCAAACGCAAGATCTCTGGAAATGGGTTTACCCCAAGGATCAGTAATTGCTCCTATTTTATTTAATATTTTAATTGCTGATTTACCAAAACAATTGTCGAATAAAACAGTTTTAGTTCAGTATGCTGATGAATTTGCTTATGGATGAAGGTGACATTAAAAAGAGAAACTCCACTCCGAACTCTTAACTATATCAAGAAACTTTACCAGTGTGAACTGAATAAAATCAGCTCATTTATGACAGAAAATGGGCTTAGTTTGTCGCTTGAAAAAACAAACATGATGCTTTTCAATTCAGGTTATGACCCTGAGAATCTCCCTCTATTTACTATCGATGACATTAAAATACAATACACCCAACACGTTAAATTTCTGGGCATTATTCTAACCACTAAATTGTCCTGGTACAATCATATCAACTATATACTAGATAAAGCAAGAAAGAGTTTAAATTTTCTAAAAATTGTATGTAAACAACACTGGGGGCAAGACACAAGATCTCTTATATCTTTAGCTACCTCTTTAGTGCGCTCAAGACTAACGTATGGACAAGAGGTGTTTTTTAGCGCTCCACAATACTTGCTAAATAAACTGCAAAGCATAGACAGTAAAGCACTTAAGTTATCTCTGGGAGTTCCTTTTCATGCCTGTACTTTAGGCTCTTACAAGGAAGCAGGAGTGCTACCTCTTAATGATTACAGGGAACTCTGTGCTGCAAAGTATGTTTTGAGATGTTATTCATACGAAAGTTTTCACGAAAAGAAGTTAGTTTAAGATCAGACATAGACTTTGCAAAGCGAGCTAGGTCAATTGTATCACTGACATCAATAAAGACTTTTGCTTCAGCTATGTTTAAAGATTCTAAAATTAGTGAAAACAGTCTTGCTGTTACACCTTTTTCAGATACCCCTGAATGGGAAATGAAAAAACCAATATTTGACATATGCCATACAAATCTATCAAAAAGCGATTCACCTAACATCCTTGCCAGCATAGTGAATTCGCACATTGATAATCACTATTCAGGCCACTTAAGAGTATACACAGACGGATCAAAACTTGATAACGGACATGTAGGAGCAGCTTTTGTTATACCAGCCCTTCACGTTGAGGAAAAATACCATATTACTAGTAGGGTTTCTATCTTTACCGCAGAGCTCTTTGCCATACTAAAGGCCCTGAATTATCTTGTTTCATTACCTCAGAATTATTTAAAAATTGTACTATGTGTTGATTCAAATCTGTGTTGTATGCCTTAAATTCCCTAAATCAAAGTACTCGACTAAAAATGATTACTGAAGTCAGACATGTTCTTCATTTACTGTCCCTGAAAGGCATTAGAGTTTACGTTTTGTTGGGTGCCTTCTCATTGTGGTATTTTTGCTAATGAATGGGTCGATAGAGCTGCGCGAAGAGGAACATGCAATGTTGAAGGATCACTTTTAGCTAATATACCTTTAGACCTTCGAGAGGGTTATGAACTTTTAAAACATATATCCTACGATAAGGCAAATGAAAGACACATGTCTGTATCTGACCACACAGATACACAGTTCATAGAGCCACATGTCTACAGTCTGTTGTCTGAATCTGACCACACAGATACACAGGTCATAGAGCCACATGTCTATCTGTCGTTTGTCTGTATCTGACCACATAGATACACAGTTCATAGAGCCACACCACTATCTGTTGTCTGTCTCTATCTGTCTGTCTGCTCTCCCATTCCTCACTCTCTCTTTAGCTTTGCGTCAGCAGGTCCGTGTATTGTTGTTGTTTCCAACTTTACGTCTGTTCACTTCTAGTAATAGCCGCCGCTGTAGTCTAGTGGTTAGGGCGTTGGACTCGTAATCTAAAGGTTGCGGGTTCGATCCCAGCTTTCGGCTATGGTGTTGTGCCCTTGGAAAAGGCACTTCACGGCTATTTTCTGACACCTACCCAGGAGTAAAAGGGGTACCAACTGTGTTGGGGGTTAATCCTGCGATAGGGCCTA
>JASPKP010007176.1:7500-10000 GCA_030674155.1 Stramonita haemastoma
TAGGGAGGGGGTTTCTTAGCTTTATTCCCTAATCAGGGCAAGGGCCGGATGAAAAAAAGTATGTAATACTTACTCTGTTACCCTTGAAAAATAAAGATTATTCATTCATTCATTCATTCATTTCTCTCTCTCTCTCTCTCTCCTCTCTCTCTCTCTCTCTCTCTCTCTCTCTCTCTCTCTCTCTCTCTCTCTCTCTCTCTCTTTTCTCTTCTCTTCTTTTGTATTTTGCGCTTTTACATATTGATATTATATTATCCTAAACTTTTCAGTAGATAGAAATGTTTTTATTCTTATGTTGGATTGAAATTGTATTCTTGTCGTCTAAATAAGGACAGGCTGTATTTGTTGGGTTGGTTTTTGTTCCCTCTTCATTTGTTTTTCTTCCCCCCTTACATATAATTATATGTTACACCTTTTTGGACTTTTGAAATTTTTGTTCTTGAACATGACTTGAAAAATGTTATGTTTGGGTATTATATCAGAATGTGTTGATTTTTTAAATGTTTGTTTGCGGTTAACTTTTTTTTTTCTTCATAATATTGTTTAAAAGTGAGAAAGATTTTTGAAAATGTTATGATATGTAGATGTGTGTGTATGTATATATTTACTTGATTATGATAAGTGTATCTGTCTTGACGTTAACGTTCAGGTTAGTGTTGGATTATGTGTTTGGTGAATATATATCTATCTCTTTTATTTATATAATTATCAATGTATTCAGTGGGGATTATGGGTTTGCTGAATGTATTCCTGTCTCTTATTTTGTACATCATAGGGGGTTTTGTTTCTCTTTTGTTTTTGTGTTTTTGTTTTGGTTGGTTTTTTGGGGGTTGTTTTTTTGTGGGTTTTTTGTTTGTTTTGTTGCTATTCCCTAATTGGGGCAAGTGCAAGATGTAAAAAAGGATGTAAGTACTTACTCTCACCCTTGAAATATAAAGATTATTCATTCATTCCTTTATTATGAATGTTGGTGTATACTAGTAATTACATGTAGGTATACATAAGTGTAGGGAGAGAGATTGCTATACTTATGTTGGATTGGGGGGGGGGGGGGGTGGAGTCAATATATGGCATAGATTTTTTCCAATTTGGTTTATCGTGTGCAGTATCTGTGTTAAATATCTGTGTTGACAGGCCTGGTGTACCAATCATCTGGAGATGATTTTTGCAACACAAAAAGTTAAGTGCTTCCTTTTCTGTTTTTTTTTTTGTGAGTGTGTGTGTGTTGTGTGTGTGTGTGTGTGTGTGTGTGTGTGTGTGTGTGTGTGTGTGTGTGATTTGTTTCCTCTCACAGGTAGCTTGTTCTTCTCTTCATTGATGATGTAGACATTGCCACAAGCAGTTTTGCCATAATGTTGCCTTGTATTGCCATCATACACTGACCCATTGTTGTTTCTTTGTTGTTGGTTTTTTGAAAATAATTTTTTCACAACTTTTAAACATATACACCCAGTTATGTTTTTTACTCTAACATATGTTCAGCATGATGTTCAGCTGCAGCTCATTTTTGCACAAATGTTAGAGAGAGGGATTGACATGGTGTGTGGGTGAGAGTGTGTATTGGGGGAAGGGGGTGGGGATATTGGGGTTGATGGATTGCATACATGATTACAGACTTGGATAATGTGTTTTCAGTGTCTGTTCACAGGGCTCGTGTACCCAACATCTGGAGATACTTTCAGCACCACTGTATAAGAGTTAAGTGCTTTTTGTGTTCGTGCGTGTGCTTTTGTGCATGTGTGTGCTTTTGTGAGCGTGTGTGTGCTTTTGTGAGCATGTGTGTGTGTGTTTGTGTGTGAGACTGATGAAATGTAAATCTCGAAAAATTCTCCTGTCTCTATCAAAATTCATAAGAGTTGCAGGTATTTTTTAAAATTTGATTTGATGCCTTTAACCAGCGTATATTGTGTCTTTTAAAGAAATGAACATACCTTTAAAAAAAAAAATGCCCTGAGTCTTTAATATGTGTATTATTTTGCGATTAATTCTTGCTATTAAGTTCCTGTTGATATTGAAAATACTTTTGGATGTATTGCTGTAAGGTTTCTTTTCTCCTGTTGAACTTGTTTGTTATCCGCCATGCCCCAACAGGGGTGAAAGGAATTAAATCTTGAATCTTGAAATTTGTGTGTGTTTGGGGGGGGGGGGGGGGGGAGGGGGGGTCATTACTTCTGGTATGTTTATTTTTCTCCTCATTGATGATAGAGAATGGTCACAAGCTGTCTTGCCAGTGTTGCTTTGTTGATGTATTGGCATGATACACCCACCCTCCCCATTGTTCACTGTTGTTGATGTATTGGCATGATACACCCACCCTCCCCATTGTTCACTGTTGTTGATGTATTGGCATGATACACCCACCCTCCCCATTGTTCACTGTTGTTGATGTATTGGCATGATACACCCACCCTCCCCATTGTTCACTGTTGTTGATGTATTGGCATGATACACCCACCCTCCCCATTGTTCACTGTTGTTGATGTATTGGCATGATACACCC
>JASPKP010007177.1:0-7500 GCA_030674155.1 Stramonita haemastoma
CTCTCTCTCATCTCTCCTCTCTCTCTCCTCTCTCTCTCCATGTTCTTTTTGTTGAAAAAAAATGGAAACAACAATAATAGAAAACGGGAATAGAGAATTCGCGCTAGAGAGTCATATACAGTCTACATCTCCTACATTCTCTGGCCATGCTAATCAGATTTTCAGGCCAGCTTGGGAGGCAATGTCCGCTGATTCTTGCAGCGACTTTTCCGTCACCACAGTTTTTCCTGGAGTTCAGCTGGGCTGGGTCACGTCTGGTGCCTCAGAGCTTTGAAGGTAGGTCAGAACTGCAGGTTATGGAACGGGGTGTGGGGGTGGGGTGGGGGGGGGGGTGTAAGCCTGTACTACAAGGGCACTGGTCAGTTTGGGGGTTAGTGTTGTCAGTGTCCTGTTCCCATTCATTTGGCATGTCATAAAATATTTGGAAAATGACCCACCCCGCTAATGTGTTGCTGGTCTCTTCACTCAATTTGTATTATTTTATGTGAGTATACTGCACAGGCGATTTCATGAAGAGATTTGACCCTCTGTTTAAAGGAAATTGGATACACGAGATAACAGCATTGCACCAGAACGGGTTTTGTTTTCATTCTTCTTTCGTGCTGATTCTTCCCTTGGCCACGGTCAGTAGTTTTTGACGGTTCCAGTAAAAACGGTTTTAAAAAAACGTCTTGGAATTTGTCTTTTAAATCTTTTTACTAAACATGTGAGGGTTCTCTAACCGTTTTGCATATGTGTTCCGGCCACTCTCGGCCGGAAGAAGTCGTGACTATATTTTCAATCCAGTCTATTCTGACCACAGCATAATTACCCCCCTTTGAATCAGGCTTGAGGTTCTTCCTGTTCAGCTACTAGCTCTGTCCTGGTGTACACATACTCACAGAGCGCTTATGCTCGTGGGACGGTGTGGTTGTAATTCTATGATACCATGTGCATATCAACAGACGGGATTTTCTGGAAAATGTTCAACAAATCTCTGAACCATAGGGAGCGCGCCAATGCAAGAAGGCTTCATGGATAAATCAAACTACCACATTAGTCACTGTCTTTTGACAAACATAAACAGTGAGAAGCTGAATCAATGAGAAATGGTATGACAGCAACAGAAATTGCTTCATGTTGTCCAGATACATGTCTGTGTCAAACTAGTTGTTGTGTTGCTGTACACGGTATGACAGGACAGGACAGGACAGGACAGGGAAGGGTAGGGCAGGGCAGGACAGGACAGGACAGGGAAGGGTAGGGCAGGGCAGGGCAGGGCAGGGCAGGACAGTAAAAATGTCCTCTACCTGTGTGAAAAGCCTGTAGAGGTCACGTTATTGGGTGTGAAAATATGAAATGAAAAGAAATGAAAATAAAATGAAATGAAATAGAAATGATGCTGGCATAGGTTGGAGCCACCACTGAGACGCCCGTTCGAGCAGGGTCCCCCTCCACCCCCCCTCTCCCCCCACACCCCCCATCTGGATTTCACTTCAGTAATGATTCCACTTCACATAGAAGTCTTTTGAATGAGATAAGATTATAAACCCCAAAATCCTGTGTACCAACGCACGCCAAACATCTTGTGTACACGTTATAACCAGTTTTAACTGTTGAAAGAGTGGGTCATTGTGTGTTGGTAGGAATGAAGGACAACATTGAAAAGATAAACGCATGGTAAGTGGTGTTGTGTTTACACCACCTTTGGAAGTCGGAATGCAGCGACTTTAATGGTCGGGAACTGGCTTTTTACGTAAACTGTCACCATTGGTGAACTTCAGAGCTTTAGCTGATGAATGAAAAGTATACACACAAACCCTGTTTTAGCAATAAACGAAACAAATACACCCCCCCCCCCCCCAACACACACACACACACATGCATGCATGCATGCATGCTCGCGCGCAGATACACACGTAAACACATTAAAGCAACAAAACAATTACAAATTGGTGTGTTTTTTGGTGGGTTATATAACATGTGAGTCATGGCAAAACACCCCCACACACAGTCCTTAGTCCTTCGGATGAGACTATAGCCTAAACCGACGCCCCGTGTGTGGACGCACGCAGAACATCTTGCGCACACGTTAATCCTATTCCGCTTTTCTTAAGAATAGCCATCGTGTGCCGGTGGGAACAGATGACATTTACAAAACTGCATACACACGGGGACTGGATGTAAAAAAAGCACATGAGTGTTTATCTCATTATCCTCGATATAAAAGAATAAAACACACACACACACACACACACACACACACACACACACACACACACACATCACACACACACACACACAACACACACACACACACACATCACACACACACACACACAACACACACACACACACACACACACACACACACACCCCCCATCCCCCCCCCCCCACACACACACTGGCTAAGCCCTAGCTAAGCGCCCACATCACATACCGAACACTCTGCCCTCCAGGTGCGAGATACGTGCCGATAGGTCGTGATACAGGTGTGACATGCGGGATTCCAAGTACGTGACGAAACGATAGGGACGAGCTTCCACCTGACCCGACTCCAGGTGGCCAGGGCAAAGACACAGATGGCCAGGCCCGTCAAACAGCTAGTCCATCTCCTGTTGCCATGTGTTGCCTTGGAAATTGCCGTCATTATGGAGAGATGGCTGTCACAACCTGCTGGATGGCTGTGATTAAGAGAAAGGGCTGCATCATGTATACTGTCACTTATTATCATGTCACTTCAAAAAGAGTGTGCATGTGTGCCCATATAAAGACATATGCATGCACGCGAAGACACACGCAGACTTTTACTGTAGGCTACATCGGTCTTATTACAACCAACATAATTATGACGAAAATTCGTGTATCACAATGATTATGAAAAGAGGAATATCACATCAGCCTTAACATAAATATTCCAAAACAGGTGTACATCACAATATGTATACTCCACAATCTTTTACATACATATGATATTCATCACCATGAAAGTAAATGTTTACAACACTATCTTACTTCTTTTGGTTGCATTAAACCTAAATTGCAATATATATATATATATATATATATATATATATATATATATATATATATATATATATATATAATATATATATCATATAATCAATCAATCAATCAATCAATCAATCTATCTATCTATCTATCTATCTATCTATCTATCTATCTATCTATCTATCTATCTATCTATCTATCTATCTATCTATCCGTTAGTCTGGCGACCGTGGGATTACAGCTTTCGGTAACAGTGTAAAGTCAGTCTTCTTGAATCACTTAGAAATTTGTTTCTTAAGTCTCCATAGGTGGGATACTTTAATTAAAAAAAGAGTTCATTTTCTTCTTGATCTCTACAAACCAAGCAATCATTTGCTTCATATAAACTACTATAACGATGAGTGTTATTGTTCAGTGTAGGACATTGAATCGTACTCGTGTAACTGCAAAGCGAAAACAGTATGTACCCATCTGGCTAATATAATTATTTTTCTCTCTCAAAAACAATATGTAGGCATAAATTTCTATAACTATTTTATCTATCACAATCCCTTATGGTGCCGCTCCATTTGGGGCAAACCAGTATACAAGTTTCTTTTTAAAGCCATGTGATTTTTGTACGCCTCCTTGGTTTAACCAAAAAATATTATATTCTATAGATATTATATATATTGCATCCTGTTATGCATAGTATTTCCTTAACTTTTGAAACCCGGAATTGCTTACTATATCTAGTTCTATCAAAATTGTATGAGCTCTGTGCTGTATAGTCTTAGTATCCATTGTTGATAATTTGAACCAATATTGTGTGCAGGCAACAAATGTATTCAAGTACAATGGGTACCTGTCCAGATCTCCGTATACCATTTGTGGTGTCTTTTTCATTACTTGTCTATCTTCATCGAAAATATGTTGTAGTATATTGGTTTTGTTTTATATCATATTGTGATGTCTGCATTTCTATATATTTGTTTTATTTAGCATAGATTAACACTGTTTTTGTTTGCTTTCATATGTCGTTTTTTCTTGATTTTTGTGAGGGCAAGATGAGAACATTTGTGTAAACTTTAACTTAAGGGGCAGGAAACTCATGGCCAGGGCACTCCCTTTCCTCAAGGTTAATCAGCATTGAGCGTGGTTACCAAGTGAATGGGTGACCCTTTACATGACTTGGCTTCAGTACAGTCCCCTAGTTCACCCATCTATCATTGTGTACCTTGCCTCTTTAGGATCAGAGAAGGTAAAGCAGGGAGGGAGAGGAAATGAGTGCCACCGTCAATATTCTGGCCCCTAGAGAAGCTGAAATACCTAACGACCACACAGGTTATGGGAACACCTTTTCCTTTTCTGTTTTACCTGTTTAAACTATTTACACTCAATAAAGATTATTTTCACTTGACTTTACACACACACACACACACACACACGCGCGCATACACACAAACACACACATTATCACGTGACTTTGCAAGAACACATACCTTTGCATATTATACTTCAGTTTCTGTATTTTGTACCACTTTATTTCACAGTAGATTTCTCTGCATGAAATGCTGGCTGCTCTACCTGGGAAGAGTGCGTCGCCACAAGTGCAGCGCCTACCCGTTTTTCTTTTTTTTTTCCTGCATGCAACTGTACTTGTTTCCCTATCAGAGTGGCTTTTTTTCTACAGAATTTTGCCAGGGTCAACCCCTTTGTTGCCGGGGTTCTTTTACGTGCGCTAAATAGTGATGTGTAACACACGGGACCTCGGTTTATCGTCTCATCTGAAAGACAGTTTTGGTGGCCGTGCTTATAGATGTGTATCGTCAAGCATTCATGTAGACGAGTTAATATGCAGAGAAGGTCACTGATAGGAGATGTGTACAGATCCGTTGGAGATGTCTGTCTCAAGGATTTAAACATATCCGGTGGGCATTGTGCTGATAGGTTGACACAGGGTCACTGTGAAATGTATACTTAGTAGCCTAGTCCTGGAGGTTTGCATGCCTTGATGCAACGCTGAGTCAAGTTGAATATGTTTTCTTTTTTCCCCTTTTTCTTAACATCACCCTCCCCCCCCCCCTCCGCCCCCACCCACCCACACCTCCTTCTTTTCATTTCCATTTTTTTGCTTAAGGATATGTCGAAGTGCATAAAATTGTGTGTGTGAGTGTGTTTTGTGAATCAATCAGAGAGAGAGAGAGAGAGAGAGAGAGAGAGAGAGAGAGAGAGAGAGAGAGAGAGAGAGAGAGAGAGAGGAGAGAGAGAGAGAGATAGAGATAGAGAGAGAGAGAGAGAGAACTCGAAATTTTAATGAGGGTAAATGGATAAGCCAGGGGCTTTTTACACCAGGCCCTCATGGGAACAAAATGAAAGAAATATGAATAAATCAACGAATTAATAAACAAATAAATCTAAGATATTAAGAAAATCAATCAGTCATATTGCAATTCAATTATTGATAAATCAGGAAATCAATGAAAGACCACAAAAGTGAACCAATCAAGAGAGAGAGAGAGAGAGAGAGAGAGAGAGAGAGAGAGAGAGAGAGAGAGAGAGAGAGAGAGAGAGAGAGAGAGAGAGAGAGAGAGAGAGAGCACATCTCGTAGCTTCCATGGGATTTTGTGTAATACACAAGGTGCGCATGCCCAGAGTCCGCCATGTCAACCATATTAATGGCCGCCACCACACGCAACAGTTTTCTCCTTCATCAGAATTCTGTCCATCCTGCTCCTCTTTCCATATCAACGGCATTTTACTGACAACGCCAGTCTGTTTGTCTATCCTTTGCATAAGACAACACTGTACTGAATACCTTGTTCAATGAAATTTAGTTGTTTGAAAATGGTGGACGCTGGGGAAACCCTTCATGCCACACGCTATGAAAATGGGAAATGACGAGACACTGATCAAAAACTCTTCAAGCAGATATTTCCATTTTCATTTTACACACTTTAAGTCATGGCAGATTTCTCTGCGTAGAATTTGGGCAGATCTGCCCGGGGAGAACGCATCGCCACAAGAGCAGCGCCACCCGTTATTTTTTTTTTGTCTGCAACTGTATTTGTTTCCCTGTCAGAGTGGCTTTTCTCTACAGAATTTTGCCAGGGACAACTCTTGTTGCCGTAGGTTCTTTTACGTGCGCTAAATAATTTTGATAAACACACAGTACTTCAGTTCATCGTCTCGTACGAAAGACTAGCACCCAGGCCACCACTTATGGTCTAAAGGATGAGGGAAAAGTGTTGGGCCCAAACGGGGTTCGAACCACTGCACACCCGGACTTTTCACTTAGGCAGGCGTGTTTCCTCTAGACCACGGATCCATCGATGAAAAATCGGCAAGATGCCTAGTGCCATGTCCGTTCCTGTGAAGAAGTGTCAGGACACGAAACGGCAGACTGGCCAGATGCCAGCCACACTGACCACGTTTTGTGATGTCCAGCCCATAACAAACCCACAGCAGCAGAAAACCCAATGAACGACCACTGGTCAAAAACTGACGAGGAAATTCACAACAAAGGTCAGCTTGAGCCCAGCCCATCACAAGAGAAAGCCTTTGCGTACCAGTGGGAACGGATGAGAAAGTTGACAAAACCGCTTACTCACAGAGATTGGATGTAAAAAAAATACATGAGTGCTGTATTCCATTATCCTCGAAATAAATGAAAGCGATAAAAGTAAGAATATGAGAGATGGGAATACACGACCGGGACCTCGATATTGATGAACAAGTCGATTTTCTTATGAAGAGAAGGGGGAGAGAGGGGGGGGGATATGGGTGACACATAAGACAGTAATGGGAAGCTGGCTCAGTTTGACCTCTAAGAGAAAGCTCCAAGATTCAGGTGATGAAGAGAGGACGCGAGTCATCAGACAACCTGGCCAAGACATTTTTTTGGTTTATTTTAGCTTGTTCGTCAAATCACAAGATTTTTGTTGTCAGCATCCGTGTTAAGACTGGCAACGGTTTGACCAGTGCGCTGTCCACAACCTGACTTCATATGTGTACACAAACTGTGCATCCATCAGTCACAACGTGTGTGTGTGTGTGTGTGTGTGTGTGTGTGTGTGTGTGTGTGTGTGTGTGTGTGTGTGTGTGAGTGTGAGTGAGTGAGTGGTGTGTGTGTGTGTGTGTGTGTGTGTGTGTGTGTGTGTGTGTGTGTGTGTGTGTGTGTGAGTGTGTGTGAGTGTGTGTGTGTGTGTGTGTGTGTGTGTGTGTGTGTGTGTGTGTGTGTGTGTGTGTGTAGACATGCCTTTAATAAGATGATTTTTCCTGTGGAAATTGTAAAAAAATGTGTCTTCAACTTGAGAACACGTGATTGTTAGTGTGTTAAAAACTAATAATCTGACTTCCCTTTTACACAATAGACCACGCAGTCTCTTCATAAAACTAGTCAGGAAAACAAGGGTTTATTGGATACAAAGTATGTGTGATATTATGTAATTGAATGATACATAAAGGACACGACATTTACTTTTAAACTGAAACTTGAGTAGTTTTGCTCAGATTATACTGATGCCTGTA
>JASPKP010007178.1:7500-10000 GCA_030674155.1 Stramonita haemastoma
TCTGCTCTACCCCACTCTCCTCTCCTCTACTCTACTCTACCCCCACTCTCCTCTCCTCTCCTCTCCTCTACTCTACTCTACTCTACCCCACTCTCCTCTCCTCTACTCTACCCCACCTCTCTCCTCTCCTCTCCTCTACTCTACTCTACTCTACCCCCTCACTCTCCTCTCCTCTCCTCTACTCTACCCCACTCTCCTCTCCTCTCCTCTCCTCTACTCTACTCTACTCTACCCAACTCTCCTCTACTCTACTCTACTCTACCCCACTCTCCTCTCCTCTCCCTCTCCTCTACTCTACTCTACTCTATCCCAACTCTCCTCTACTCTACTCTACTCTACCCCACTCTCCTCTCCTCTCCTCTCCTCTACTTCTACTCTACCCCACTCTCCTCTCCTCTCTCTCCTCCCTCTCCTCTCCTCTCCTCTCCTCTCCTCTCCTCTCCTCTCCTCTCCTCTCCTCTACTCTACCCCACTCTCCTCTCCTCTCCTCTCCTCTCCTCTCTTCTCCTCTCCTCTCCTCTCCTCTGCTCTACCCCACTCTCCTCTCCTCTCCTCTGCTCTACCCCCCTCTCCTCTCCTCTCCTCCTCTCTCTACCCCTCTCCCTCCTCTCCTCTCCCTCTCTACCCCACTCTCCTCTCCTCTCCTCTCCCTCTCTCTCTCTACCTACCCACTCTCCTCTCCTCTCCTCTCCTCTCCTCTACTCTACTCTACCACCACCCCACTCTCCTCTCCTCTCCTCTCCTCTCCTCTACTCTACTCTACCCCACTCTCCTCTCCTCTCCTCTCCTCTCCTCTCTCTACTCTACTCTACCCCACTCTCCTCTCCTCTCCTCTCCTCTCCTCTACTCTCTCTCTACCCCACTCTCTCTCCTCCTCTCCTCTCCTCTCCTCTCCTCTACTCTACCCCACTCTCCTCTCCTCTCCTCTCCTCTCCTCTCTCACTCTACTCTACCCCACTCTCCTCTCCTCTCCTCTCCTCTCCCTCTCTCTGCTCTACTCTACCCCACTCTCCTCTCCCTCCTCTCCTCTCCTACTCTCTCTACCCCTCTCCTCTCCTCTCCTCCCTCTCCTCTCCTCCTTACTCTCCCCCTCTCCTCTCCTCTCCTCTCTCTACTCTACTCTACCCCACTCTCCTCTCCTCTCCTCCCCTCTCCTCTCCTCTCCTCTACTCTACTCCCTCTCCTCTCCCTCTCCTCTCCTCTACTCTCTCTACCTCCCTCTCCTCTAATCTCCTCTCCTCTCCTCTCCTCTCCTCTACTCTACCCCACTCTCCTCTACTCTCCCTCTCTCCCTACTCTACTCTCCTCTACTCTCCTCTCCTCTCCTCCTCTCCTCTGCTCTCGCCTCTCCTACTCTCCTCTCCTCTCCTCTCCTCTCCTCTCCTCTCCTCTCCCTCTCCTCCTCCTCTCCCTCTCCTCTCCTCTCCTCCTCCCCCTCCTCTCCTCTTCCTCCCACTCTACTCTGCTCTACCAGTTGGCACAGACCCCAGAGAGAGCCAATAAACGCTTGCATTTAGCTTGAGGCGCCTTGTGTGTTGACAAGAGAGGGCACACAAAGCAGAAGTAAACTAACGAGGGCATCATGATTAACTATCCTAACAAGCAAACATGCATGTTGGTTGTTGATACATACATCGCATACAGCACAGTTCTTCATCGATCTGTGCCTGTATCTCTGTCTGTCTGTCTGTCTGTGTCTGTCTCTGTCTGTCTGCCTCTGTGTGTGTGTGTGTGTGTGTGTGTGTGTGTGTGTGTGTGTGTGTGTGTGTGTGTGTGTGTGTGTGTGTGTCTCTCTCTCTGTCTCACTCTCTTTGTCTCTCTCTCTATTTTTCTCTCTGTCTCTGTCTGTCTTTCTCTCATGAAAACAAGCAAACATGCATGTTGGTTGTTGATACATAGCATACAACACAGTTCTTGATTGATCTGCCTGTATCTCTGTCTGTCTGTATCTCTGTATGTCTCTGTCTGTCTCTATGTCTGTCTGTCTCTGTCTGTGTGTATGTGTGCGTCCTCTCTCTCCTCTCTCCTCTCTCTCTCTCCTCCTCTCTCTCTCCTCTCTCTCCCTCTCTCCTCTCTCTCTCTCTCTCTCTCTCTCTCTCTGTCTCACTCTCTTTGTCTCTGTCTGTATTTTTCTCTCTGTCTCTGTCTTTCTCTCATGAAAACAAGCAAACATGCATGTTGGTTGTTGATACATACATCGCATACAGCACAGTTCTTCATCGATTTGTGCCTGTATCTCTCTCTCTGTCTGTATCTCTGACTGTCTGTCTCTGTCTGTCTGTCTTTGTCTCTTTCTCTCTGTGTCTGTCTCTGTGTGTCTCTGTCTCGCTCTCTTTGTCTCTGTCTCTGTCTTTCTCTCTCTGTCTCTCTAACTCTGTCTATGTCTGTCTCTCTCTGTCTTTCTGCCTGTCTGTCTGTCTGTCTGTCTGTCTGTCTGTCTGTCTCTCCCTCCCTCCCCCCTCTCTGTCTCTCTGTCTTTCTCTCTCTGTCTCTCTGTGCC
>JASPKP010007179.1:0-5000 GCA_030674155.1 Stramonita haemastoma
CACACACACACACACACACACACACACACACACACACACACACACACACTAATATCAACAGCCCGCAGAAACGTTTATTGAATGCGTAAAAACAAGCTACAATATTTTATGACATGCCTATCACTTCCATCAAACGACATAACACATCCTCTAACAATAGAGCGTGTTACTGACGAATCAAAAACTCAAAAGAGTTTCGACTAGAAATAACTTAAAAAGAAGTCACAAATGAAAAAAAAAAAAAAAAAAAAAACCATTGACATCAACAGCATTAAACAACACATGGCACATGTAGGCTGCTTATGACTGAACGATGGATTTTATGGTTAGTTAAAAGAAGTAGAGAAATGCAGTCGTGCTGACAGTTATGTTTTTATCATTCTATAATTGAATAAAGAAGTACAGAAATGCAGTCGTGCTGACAGCTATGCTTTTATCATTCTATAGTTGAATAAAGAAGTAGAGAAATGCAGTCGTGCTGACAGCTATGCTTTTATCATTCTATGGTTGAATAAAGAAGTAGAGAAACGCTGTAATCCTGACAGCTATGCTTTTATCATTCTATGGTTGAATCAAGAAGTAGAGAAACGCTGTAATCCTGACAGCTATGCTTTTATCATTCTATGGTTGAATCAAGAAGTAGAGAAACGCTGTAATCCTGACAGCTATGCTTTTATCATTCTATGGTTGAATCAAGAAGTAGAGAAACGCTGTAATCCTGACAGCTATGCTTTTATCATTCTATGGTTGAATCAAGAAGTAGAGAAACGCTGTAATCCTGACAGCTATGCTTTTATCATTCTATGGTTGAATCAAGAAGTAGAGAAACGCTGTAATCCTGACAGCTATGCTTTTATCATTCTATGGTTGAATCAAGAAGTAGAGAAACGCTGTAATCCTGACAGCTATGCTTTTATCATTCTATGGTTGAATCAAGAAGTAGAGAAACGCTGTAATCCTGACAGCTATGCTTTTATCATTCTATGGTTGAATAAAGAAGCAAGTAAACGCTGTAATCCTGACAGCTATGCTTTTATCATTCTATGGTTGAATAAAGAAGTAGAGAAACGCTGTAATCCTGACAGCTATGCTTTTATCATTCTATGGTTGAGTAAAGAAGTAGAGAAACGCTGTAATCCTGACAACTATGCTTTTATCATTCTTGTTAGACGTTTCTCACCTTAACACCCAAGGCGGGGCAGGCAGGGAGGGGGGGGGGGGGGAGTCACCCAGAATATGCACTTTCTATTTATCTATTTCATTTATTCTATTTATATCGAGGATAATGGAGTAAGCACTCGTGTGCTTTTTTAACATTCAGTTCCCATGTTATGCACTTTTGTAAATCTTGTCATCTGTCCCCACCGGCACACGATGGCCTACTCTTACGAAAAGCGGAACAGGATTTCACGTGTGCGCAAGATGTTCTGCGTGCGTTCGCACACGGGGCCTCGGTTTATAGTTTCATCCGAAGGACTCATCACCCTCGCCGTCTAGAAATCACCTTGAGGCTGTGAAATACACACGAGACGTACAAGTTTACTTGTATAGCTGTTTTCAAGAACCTCGCCAACTAGGCAGCTATACTCAGATTTTAGAGGACTTTTTAAGGTCGTTTAACAGGAAAGTGGAGGTTTTAAGTCAAGAACTTATCATAGCTGACGATAATCTCAATAAAACATCTTTTTAAAAAAAATTAAGGCATACTAACATTTTAAGAAGGGTCTCGTGTACCTAGTTTTACATCAATAACTTAACAACGCTTTAGTCTTGAGCCAAGTTTTCTTATATCATTGCAGCCACAGTGTTTTTTTTTTAACAGCTTCAATCATTTCTCTTGATAAGGGGAGGGATTCAGACTGACGAACCTTCTGGAACGTATGGTTGGGAAGATCAGAGCGAAACAGATACGAAACAGTGAGGATTTTTGTTGTGGTGGTGGTGGTGATGGAGTTTTTTTTGTTTGTTTGTTGTTGTTGTTGTTGTTGTTTTGGGGGGTGGCTGTTTTATTTTGTTTTGTTTTTTGTCACTCTCAATGTAGATCTCTGAAACGAATGGAGGTATCAGGTTATGTCCAAGCATTCCAAATCCTCCTTGATTGACTCTGAATGGCTGGCTGGCTGGCTGGCTGGCTGGCTGGACTACTCTAGCCAGTCCCCACTCACTTACTGTTCAGTTTGCATCCATTTTGAGAATGTGTGTGTGCGTGTGTGCGTGTGTGCGTGTGTGCGTGTGTGTGTGTGTGTGGTGTGTGTGTGTGTGTTGTGTGTGTGTTGTGTGTGTGTGTGTGCTTATGTGTGTGTGTGCTTATGTGTGTGTACATGTGTGTGTGTGTGTGTGTGTGTGTGTGTGTGTGGTGTGTGTGTACGTGTACGTGTACGTGACATAAACCTCAGAATCTGCAACGACCTTCCTCTCCCATACCTTCCACACGTTTTGTGCCGCTGTTATCCATTTCAAACTGATTGGTTTGCCCGCTAAAGGAAGGTTTAAATTAAACTGTCCTCCCGAATGGTAGTGTTCAGAAAGGACCGTGTGTCGGCACCTTTCTAGAAAAAAAAAGGTGAAGCTGTTTCTTGACGTGTAAGAAAAAAATACCAGACCAGAGTAGATCAGCAAAACACTTTGGGTACTAGAACTTGTTTCTTTTTTATTGGTTAGTTGGTTGATTCGTTCGCTGGCTGGCTGGCTGGTTGGCTAGTTGGCTGGCTGGTTGGTTGGTTGGTTTGTCGGCTGGTTGGTTGGTTGGTTGGTTGGCTGTTTGGTTGGTCTTTGCTAATATAAAAAGTCTGTTTATAGATTGAAAATGGGCTCCTTCTTTTGCTATCTAGTTCCTTGGAGTCTGACATGAATGTCTGTTTGTGAATGATGCCACACAGTATAACGCAATGCAACACTGTAGAAGACACTGTGTAGCACAACACAATACAACACAACACACAAAAACCTTATAATTATAGTACAACGTCACACACGACTACCACAATACAAGTCAGATAAAAAACAAAACAAAAGTCTTGCATTACTAGACGCAAAGAAATCAACTGATCTGGTTACACTGAACTCAACATCTTTTTTTTTTTTTTTAAAGCACATAATGTATTCTTTTTTTAAAATAGAAAATCTCCATACCCTTAACCAAGAAACTTTTTTTTTTAATTCCCTTTTCATCCCAAGAATAACAAAAACTAAAAGCCAGTACTAGTTTGAAAGCAACCCCTTTCAAAATAAAAAACAGCACAGACATCCAAAAGAACCTCAACATTTCATAACATCAAACGAGCATGGCTGAAACCAGGAACCCACCCGTACCTGCCTAGCTGGGGGTTCCTTAGACTTGGGGTTCCGCGCAGTAAGCCAGGTTGCAGGTGTCTCTGGGTTCCAGGTAGTAGACAAAGTAGGCTCCACAGTTGCGCACTGTGATGGGAGACTCCCAGTTGCAGCAATCGCTGCTCCAGTGTGCGCATGCGCGTGCTCTGACCTCTTCACCCACTTCCGGCAGAGACTCGCCTTGAAGGTCGAGCCACTGAGGGGCGTGAGTCTGACAGTGGTAGTCCTGGGAGAGAGAGAGAGAGAGAGAGAGAGAGAGAGAGGTGTGTGTGTGTACAGGATGCAGGATACAAGATACAGGAGACAAGATGCAGGATACAAGATGCAGGATACAAGATACAACATTTGTTGTTCACTTACATGTGTATGGAAAAATGCCTCTGGACTACAGAACTACTCAACGCAAAGCACACACTGTTATCTAAAATTACATATTATAGCTCCTTAAACATGTTGACATAATCATTTCCAAATACCGAGCTTTTTTCAGCCAGCATTATTCTAAAACAATTCGTTCAGCTGCCTACAAAACACATGCCCATCCACCCCCCACCCTCCTCAAGTGTGCAGGCATGCATGCATAGCGCATCTATCGGGCAATCATGCATGCACACAGACGTGTAAATGCACACATGGCGTGAGGAAACGTGCTGAAGATGTTGTTGGGTTTTTCTTTTTGTTTGTTAGTTAGTTTGTTTGTTTTTATTCTGAATTCTAGCTGAAAGTGTCACAAACCGTGAGATTTCGTGTATGCAACCATTCATCCACTACGAAGGTATCCGCAATTGCAATCCAACTTCACAGGTGATGTCAAAACAAGACACTAGTGTGTATACATGTAGTTTGATTTCTTCTTTTTTTTTAATAAAAGTTTTCATCCCTTCCCACTGGCACAAATTACATGGCCTACTCTTCCGAAATGCATGGCAGGTTTGTTGGGTTTTTTTTTTAACGTGCGCGAAGGATAATCTGCTTCCGTTTGCACACACGGGAGGACCTCGGTTTATTATAGCCTCATCCGAAGGGCTTTCACGGGAGTGGAGTAAGCAGAGATGTAAACTCCAGGGGAAAACCCCCAATGAAGGGGTTCCTCTGGGATGACTTGAACCCAGCCCCCCCCCCCCCCCCCCCCCTTCTCTCTCTCTCTCTCTCTCTCTCTCTCTCTCTCTCTCTCTCTCTCTCTCTCTCTCTCTCTCTCCTCTCTCTCTCTCTCTCTCTCCTCTCTCTCTTGTCTGTCTGTCTGTCTGTCTGTCTTTTCCTCTGTCTCTATCTCTGTCTCTCTGTCTCTCTGTCTCTCCTCTCTCTCTCTCTCTCTCTCTCTCTCTCTCTCTCTCTCTCTTCTCTCTCTCTCTCTCCCCCCTCTCTCTCTCCCCTCTCTCTCTCTCTCTCTCCCTCTCTCTCTCACTCCCCCCCCTCACTCTCCCCCCCTCTCTCCCACCCCACCCCCTCCACCTCTTTCTCACCCCACCCCCTCTCTCTCCCACTCCATCCCCGTCTCTCTCCCCACCCCCCTCTCTCCCCCTCCCCCCTCCCCCCCCTCTCTCACCCCACCCCCTCTCTCACCCCACCCCCTCTCACCCACCCCCTCTCCCCTCTCTCTCATCCCCCCCCCTCTCTCTCTCTCTCACCACCCCCCACCCCCTCCCTCTCTCTCTCTCTCCTCTCTCTCT
>JASPKP010007180.1:0-2500 GCA_030674155.1 Stramonita haemastoma
CAGACAGACAGACAGACAACAGACAGATAGAACCTACTTTGAAATTCTGTCTTGCTGTACAGATTTCAAGCTAGATTAAGATTCTCATCAGCCACAGTGAACTATGAGCAAAACAACTTGACCTCTCCTCTACAGGAGAAAAATACCCTCTGGAGTAGTAGAATGGCAGGCTGCAGATATGGCGAGGTTCTTGAAAACAAAGTTTCACGCGCAAACTTCTCATCCAGTATGGACCTTTAACCTCACCGTGATTCCCCAGTTTGATGACTGAGTCCAGTTCTGGGTCACTCCCAAGCTGTTGATCTGGGGAACACACAACAACCACAACCACAAAATACTGACGAATTCGAAGAACTATAATTTTCATGAACGTTATCATATTGATCTTGCAGGTGTTGGCAGTGCTGTGTTGATCTCTCTTGCAGGTGTTGGCAATGCTGTGTTGATCTGTCTTGCAGGTGTTCCCAGTGCTGTGTTGATCTGTCTTGCAGGTGTTCACAGTGCTGTGTTGATCTCTCTTGCAGGTGTTGGCAGTGCTGTGTTGATCTGTCTTGCAGGTGCTGGCAATGCTGTGTTGATCTGTCTTGCAGGTGTTCCTAGTGCTGTGCTGATCTCTCTTGCAGGTGTTCCCACTGCTGTGTTGATCTCTCTTGCAGGTGTTGGCAGTGCTGTGTTGATCTGTCTTGCAGGTGTTGGCAGTGCTGTGTTGATCTGTCTTGCAGGTGTTCACAGTGCTGGCAGTGCTGTGTTGATCTGTCTTGCAGGTGTCGGCAGTGCTGTGTTGATCTGTCTTGCAGGTGTTGGCAGTGCTGTGTTGATCTGTCTTGCAGGTGTTGGCAGTGCTGTGTTGATCTGTCTTGCAGGTGTTGGCAGTGCTGTGTTGATCTGTCTTGCAGGTGTTGGCAGTGCTGTGTTGATCTGTCTTGCAGGTGTTCACAGTGCTGGCAGTGCTATGTTGATCTGTCTTGCAGGTGTTGGCAGTGCTGTGTTGATCTGTCTTGCAGGTGTTGGCAGTGCTGTGTTGATCTGTCTTGCAGGTGTTGGCAGTGCTGTGTTGATCTGTCTTGCAGGTGTTCACAGTGCTGGCAGTGCTGTGTTGATCTGTCTTGCAGTTGTCGGCAGTGCTGTGTTGATCTCTCTTGCAGGTGTTGGCAGTGCTGTGTTGATCTGTCTTGCAGGTGTTGGCAGTGCTGTGTTGATCTGTCTTGCAGGTGTTGGCAGTGCTGTGTTGACCTCTCTTGCAGGTGTTGGCAGTGCTGTGTTGATCTCTCTTGCAGGTGTTGGCAGTGCTGTGTTGATCTCTCTTGCAGGTGTTGGCAGTGCTGTGTTGATCTCTCTTGCAGGTGTTGGCAGTGCTGTGTTGATCTGTCTTGCAGGTGTTCACAGTGCTGTGTTGATCTGTCTTGCAGGTGTTCACGGTGCTGGTAAAGCTGTTGATCTGTCTTGCAGGTGTTCACAGTGCTGGTAAAGCTGTTGATCTCTCTTGCAGGTGTTGGCAGTGCTGTGTTGATCTGTCTTGCAGGTGTTCACGGTGCTGGCAGTGCTGTGTTGATCTGTCTTGCAGGTGTTCACGGTGCTGGTAAAGCTGTTGATCTGCCTTGCATGTGTTCCCAGTGCTGGTAAAGCTGTTGATCTGTCTTGCAGGTGTTCACAGTGCTGGCAGTGCTGTGTTGATCTGTCTTGCAGGTGTTGGCAGTGCTGTGTTGATCTGTCTTGCAGGTGTTGGCAGTGCTGGCAGTGCTGTGTTGATCTGTCTTGCAGGTGTTGGCAGTGCTGTGTTGATCTGTCTTGCAGGTGTTCACAGTGCTGGCAGTGCTGGTGGTCATCAGCTACAGCACCCCTCTCTTCCTGACCACCGTCCTGCCCCTGGTCTTGGCCTACTACGTGGTCCAGGTAAGATAGCCACCACACTGCACTCTGGATGGTGGTCTGGGTGCTAGTCTTTCCATTAAGATGAAACACTCGAGGCCTCTGTATGCAACCTGCATTCAGTGGACGTACGTCAGTGAACCCTGGGCTGCCAGAGAGTTGTCCCTTGCCAAAAGCTGTCCATGGGTAACCTAGCGCCTGCCCTCTTTAGGGACAGGGAAGGTAAAGCAGCGAGGAAGAGGAGATGATGGGTGCGGTGCCGCCCTGAAAGATGCTGGCTTCGAGAGAAGCTGAGGTTTCTGATGCCTCGCTCTCCACAGTGACTGCATAGGTTATGGGAGCACCTTTTATATATATATATATATATATATATATATATATATATATATATATAGGTCAGCTATAGCCAGTGGTATAGATGACATGACTGACGCACCCAACATGCACGCCACCACTTGGAGATTTAAAAAAGACAGAAAAAGGGATTTACCAATTTTAACCTATAAAGGGGGATGGGATAGCCTAGTGGTCAGAACATTGCGCTGGCAATTTGACGACCCGGGTTCGATTCTCGTTCGAGGAGATTTTTCCTCTGGAGTTAACAGCAGTGCTGATTCCACTCCCCTCAAAA
>JASPKP010007181.1:0-13148 GCA_030674155.1 Stramonita haemastoma
TTTCTTTTTTTTCCTTCTCTCTCTCTCTCTCTCTCTCCCCTTTTCCTCTCTCCTCTCTCTCTCCTCTCTCACACACAACACCACACATACACTAAAAATACACTGCACACCATCCACAACACAACAAAACCACACACAAAACACCCAACACACCCCCCCCACACAACACACAACCACACACACACACACCCCCACACCATAATACACACACCTACACCATAACACCCCCCAACCACAAAAACACCCCACACAAACAACACACACAACACACACAAACACACCCCCCATACCCCACACACACCCAAAACCACACACACACACAAAACCCTACACACACAACACACACACACCACACACACACACACACACACACAACACACACACACACACACCACACAACACATACAAAACACAACACAAACACACACACACACATAAAACCCAACACACACGGGGGGAAAAAAAACCGACACTCACAATGTCAGCAATGGGTGATTTTTTTTTGGGGCCTTTTCCCCACCCCATTTGCATACAGCCATGTGCTTCCTCAAATAAATCCATTTGGAGTTTTATTTTTTTTTTGTATTTATTTTTACATTTTTTATTTTTAAGGGGGTTAAGAGGGGGTGTCATAGGGGGACAGGATAGCTCAGTGGTCAGAGCACTCGTTTTTCAAGCTGGGGGAAAGCAGCATCGAGCGGGTTTTAACCAAGTGGATGGGTGCCATTTGAGCATCTTGGCTTCAGTATAGCCCCCCAGTTCACTAGCTGTAAATGGGTACCCCCTCTTTAGGGTCGGTCGGGGAAAGGGAAAAGCGTGAGGGAGGGGAGGGGGGACACCCTCAATAGGGGCCCCCTAGAGAAGCTGAGATCCTTGATGCCTCGCCCCTTTTTGCCCACATAAGTTAAGGAAAACTTTACATGTATGTGTTTCATTCATGATGGAAATTTTTTTGTGTGTGTGTGAAATGTGTGTGTGTAGTGTGTGTATGTATGTGTGAAAGGGAGAGGAAAGAAGAGACAGAGACAAAAACAGAGAGAGGGGAGAGATATGGAGAGACAGAGCCAAGAGAGGCAGAGACAGTGTTTACTTTTTCCCTGATGTAAAATTTCACATTTTTCTAAAAAAAGCATTTAAGATATTTTCTCGCTAACAAAAAAAGACCCCCCCAAAAAAAAAAAAAAAAAAAAAAAAAACCACCAAACAATCAAAAAACTCCCAAATCAACCCCCAAAAACCCCCCCCAAAAACCAACCCCCCCCCCCCAAAAAAAAACAAACAAAACCAAACCCTATAAAACAACCCCCCTATTCTTCCTAAAGGGGAAAAAAACCCCAAATCAAACTTTTTTCCCATTTTTTCTTTGGAATAAAAAAACCCAAAAAAAAATCCAAAAGTCAAGAAAAACCCCCTCCCCCCCCCCACCCCCCCCCCCCCCCCCCCCCCCCCCCCCCCCCCCCCCCCCCCCCCCCCCCCCCCCAAAAAAAAATCAAACAAAAAAGAAAATTCCATCGGAATACTGTTTTCTCCTCCCTGTCCAAGGCCATGCGCGTTTTTGCTGCAGCCCTTGCTGTCGCTCTGCGATGCTTTCCCCCCCGGGGGGGAAGGACAGCTGAGGCCGAACCCGGGGTCTGACTTGGGCGACTCTTGCTATTTGTGGACCAAGGGAAAAAACAACAACAACAAAGTTAGTTTGAAAAAGGGGAAAAAGAAAAATTTAGCCGGGGGTAAAGGGTACGGGTAAAGGTGGTCCCATAATATGGGGTTTGTAGGGGAGCGGGGTCAGAGCCCTAGCTTCTTAGGAGCCAGCATATTGAGGGAGGTGCCCTCCCTTCTTCCCTTGCTCTTTCCCTTCCCTGACCCAAAAGGGGACAGTTACCCATTGAGTGGGTGAACTGGGGGACTGTGTAAACCAAGGCATGTAAACGGTCTCCTTCCATTGGAAACCACGCAAGTTTTCTTAACCCTTAGTTTGGGGAAATGAGTCCCTCGACCAATGGCTACCACATCCCCGGGCCCCTATAGGAGTGTGGTTGAAGTAAAGATGTAAAGTGTTTTGATGGTGGGGTATGAATAAAGGGGTGAAGTGTATGTTGGTGTGGTTGAAGTAAAGATGGTAAAGTGTACTGATGGTGTGGTATGAAGTAAGATGTAGAAGTGTATTGAGATGGGGTTTGAAGTAAAGATGGTGAAGTGTACTGATGGTGTGGTTGAAAGTAAAGATGAAGAAGGTATGATGGTGTGGTATGAAGAAAAAGATGTGAAGGTATTGAGGTGTGGTAAAAGTAAAGTGTAGAATATTTTGATGATGGGGTATGAAGAAAAGATGTAAAAAGTGTATTGATGGTGTGTTGAATAAAAAAAAAAAAAAAAAAAAAAAAAAAAAAAAAGTTGGTGTATTGACAATGTGTTATGAAGCCCCCTTTTCATCTTTTTCTTGCCTTTTTGATCCATTTCCTCCCATTTTTTTTTCCCATTTCAAAGATTTTAAAAAGATGAAAACAAAAACAATTCCTCCCAGCTAAAGGGGGGGGGTGTGCGGGGTTCTGATTGTCAGGCCTTAACGCGTTGCAATGCTTTTTTCCCCCTAAAACGAAAAAGCTGAAGCTTTTTCAATGGCAGACCCATGGAGTTTTACAATGAAAACCCCTTTAAAGTTTTAACCTATATAAAAAAAAAACACTTCAGTTAACTACCTTTTTTTAAAAAAAAATCTTTTCATTTTATTCTTTTATTTCGGGGAAAAATTAAATAAAAAATTGTGTGTTTTTAAAAATTTTTTTGTTGTTTTCATCCAGTCCCAGTTACGGGGTTTTGTCAACGTCATCCATTCCACGGGCACAAAGGGCCCTACTCTTCTGAAAAGTGGAAGGTTTTTTACGCCCCACAAGATGTTCTTTCCTTAAATAAATTTTAAAAAAAAACGGCATTCATGTTACAAATTTTCACCCCACAAACCCCCTCCATGCAACAGCACAGCGGGCCCCAGCAGCAGCAGCGAGTGCATGTACAAAAGGTATGGGCCGTTGACCTCCCCCCCTCCCCCCCTCCCTCCCACCCCCCCCCCACCCACACCAAAACCCCCCCCCCCCTTACCAAAATTTCCTCCCCACAATGAAAAAGGGCTTTCCAGCACAAAGGGGGGGCAAAAGGTTTCCGGGGGAAAAAAATGGGAGGGGGTTTTGTGTGGGTTGTGGGGTGTTGGGTTTGTGTGGTGTTGTTTGTTGTGGTGTGTGTGTGTGTTTGTGTGTGTGTGGTTTTTTGGTTGTGTGGTGTTTGAGTTGTTTTTGGGTGTGTGTGTGGTGGTGTGTGTGTGGTGTGTGTGGTGTGTGGTGTGGGTGGGGGTTTTGTGGTGTGTTGTGTGTGGGTAGTGTGTGTGTGGGGTGGGGTGTTGGGGTGTGGTGGGTGTGGTGTGTGTGGTGTTTGGGGTTGTAGTTTTGTGGTGTGTTGTGTGTGTGTTGGTGTTGTGTTGTGTAAGGGGTTTTGTTAATGTGTGTGTGGTAGTGGTGTGTGTAGTTGTGTGTTTGTGTGTGTGTGTGTGGGTTTGTGTGTGGTGTGTTGTGTGTGTTGTGTGTGTGGTTGTGGTGTGTTTTTGGGTGTTTGTGTTGGTTGTGTTGTGTTGGTTGTGTTGTGGTTGGTGTTTGTGTTTTGTTTGGGTGTTTGCGGTGTGGTGTGGTGGGGGTGTGGGGTGTGGTGTTTGTAAGTGTGGGTATGTGGTTTTGTTTTTGGTGTGTGTGTAGTGTAGTGTATGAGTGTAGTGTGGTGTGGGGGGTTTGGGGGGGGGTGTGGTGTGGTGTGGTGTGTGGTGTGTGTTAGTGTAGTGTAGTGTAGTGTGTGTAGTGTAGTGTAGTGTAGTGTGTGTAGTGTGGGGTTAGTTAGTGTAGTGTAGTGTGTGGTGTGTGTTTGTGACCACACAGAAGACGACAGACGACAGACAGACAGACAGAAGCAGCAGTAAACTGACAGATAGACAAACAACAAAACCCCCAAAAAAGCAAGCACCCCCCACAAAAAATTCCCCAAAAAAAAAACAAAAAAAAAACCAAAAAAACACCCCAAGAACCAGCGACCTCCCCCCCCCCCACACAAATAAAACAAAACAAACACCCCCCCCAAAAAAAAAAAAAAAAAAAAAAAAAATTTCCTAGATTCCAGTTGACTAAACAGTAAAAGCCACACCACCCAACAAATATAGTACAGCACTGAAGAAGACGATGACGCGGGACAAAAAACACGACGACGACGACACGGGCAACGAAGACGACGAAAAAGGCGGGAACGACGACGATGTGGGCCCTTGCTCCCCCCCCCACCATCCACCACCCCCCCACCCCGTTGTAGACAATAGGGAACTCAAATTTTGATGGCTCGGCGGAAATCGTCATCACGGACGATGATGACGTCATGTGCCGGTTCCTGCTGACGTCCCCCCTCGGCGGCGTCGGCGGCGGGGAGAGGGCGGCGGCGGCGGCGTCTTCATGAAGCAGATTGGAGGTTTTATGCCTCCTTGGGGCCGCGTGGTTGGCTGGGGTTTTGAAGGTCGCTCCCCCGTAAATCTTCTCACGCCCAAAGGCCGTTTGCGGCGAAAATTTTTTCCGGTCTGTCTGCGAGCCCCGTGGAAAAAAAATAGCAAAGTATGTAGTACATGTATTTATGAGTGGATGGGGGTTGGGTGGATGGATGGTGGATGGATGGTGATGGATGGATGGTTTGGATGGATGGTTTTTGGAGGAGGGATAGGGAGGGGTAGGTAGGTAGGAGGTAGGTAGGTAGTATGTTGTTGTTGTTTGTAGGTATGTGGTTTGGGATATGTAAAGTTTTTGTATGTAGTAATGTATGTATGAAAAGTAAAGTAGTTTTTATAGTTTTTTAGCTTTTTTTTTTGTTGAAAAAAGGGGGGTTTGTTAGGAGTATGTGTATTGGTTAGTGAATTTGGGTGATTTTAGTTAGTTGGTGTTTCCACGGTCGTAGGGATTTTGGGTTTTTTTTGTTTTTGGTGAGTTTTTGGTGGGGTGGGGTGTGTGTTAGGAGGGGGGGGGGGGGGGTTTAAGGGGGGGGGGTGGAAGGGGGGTTGATGGGTGGGTGGGTGGGTGAGTGTTTTGGGGGAGAGAGAAGAGAGAGAGAAGAGGGAGAAGAGAGAGGAGAGAGGAGAAGAGACCGAGACAGAGACAGAGCAGAGACAGAGAAAGGACACAGAGAAGACACAGAGGACACAAAAGGGCACAGAGGAGAAACCCGAGAGACAGAGAGAAGAGAAGGACACAGGAAAAGGGCAAAGAGAGAGAGAAGAGAGAGAAGGAAGAGAGAGGGAGAGAGAGAGAGGGAAGAGAGAGAAGATGAGAGGAGGAAGGGGCAATCATACGGTGCTTAAACCTCACACAAACCACACACAACCACCAAAACCCCCACACACACACAAAACCCCACCAAACCCCGCGCGCGCGCGCGCGCGCACACCCACACCAACACACAACACACCAACAATGTTTTTGCTTCTTTGGAATTTTCCCCCCTGAAAACGACGTAAACAACTCCTAACCATTTTTCGAAAGGCATTTTTTTCATTATTATATTTTATCTTCTTCAACGCCCCCACCCCCCACCCCCCTCAAAACCTGGCCCCCTTCCCCCCCCTCCCCCTTCTCTTCCCCATTCCTTCTTTTCCCACCTTTCTCTATTCGCTGCTTTTTTCTGCAAAAAATTTTTTTTTTTAAAAATTTTTTTTAAAAAGGATAAACCGGGGGGGAAGGAAAGGGGGAGAGGAAGGGAGGGGGAGGAGGGGGAGGGGGAAAAAGAGAGGGTGGAATAGGGGGAGAAAAAGGAGAAAAGAGAAAAAGAAGGAGAAAGGGGAGGGGGAGAGAGAGGGGAAAAAGGGAAAAGGGGGGTTTTAAGGAGGGGAGAGAGAGGGAGAGTAGAGGGTGAGGAAGGGGGGAGGGGAAGGAAAGGGGGGGAAAAGAGGAGAATGGGGAAGAGGGGGGAGTGAGGGGAGAGGAGAGAAGAAAGAGGTGGAGACGAGAGGAAAAAAGGAGAGGGAGAAGAGGGGAAATAGAGAGAGAAAGGAGGGGGAGGGAAAGAAAAGGGAGGGGGGGGGGGAGGAGAGGGAGAGAGAAGGAAAGGACAAAGAGAGAGAGGAGGGAGAGAAAGGGGGGTAAGGTGGGGGGGGGAGGGGGGAGAAAAGAAACTTTTTTTTTTTTAGAAAGGATTTAAGGATAAACCTTTTAATGAAAAAAATTAACCCCCCCCCCAAAAGGGGAGCCCAGTTTTTAATCTTTTTGCCCTTTCCTTTTGAAGCCCTTTTTTTTTTCCCCCCGGGCATAGAATGTCCACCGGGGGGGGGTTGGGGGTTTTTTTTTTTTGTGGGGTTGTGTTTAATATTTTTTTTTTTTTTTTTTTTTGGCAGAAATCGCTTTGCATTTTTTGATCTAAAAGAATTCAAAGGGGTCAGCCATAAAAAAAAAAAAACACGGCGGAAAACAAAAAAATAGCGTAATTAGCCATCCTTCTTTCTCTTCATTTCTCTTTTTTTCTCTTTATTTCACCCTCTCCCCCCCCCCCCCCCCCCTCCCCCCCCCCTCCTCCCCCCCCCCCTCCTCCCTCCCCCTTCCCCCCACCCCCCCCCCCACTCCCCCCCCTCCCCACCCCCCCCCCCCCCAAAACCCCGGTGCACCCCAAAAAAACAACGACACACCCCCAAAATAAAAAAAACCCAAACCCAAAAACAACAAAAAACCCCAAAAACATTTTTTTCCTGACATTTCAATTTGAATTTAAAAAAAAAAAAAAAAAAATAATAAAAATAAAAAAATAAAAAATAATTTAAAAAATAAAAAAAATATAAAAGTTTAATATTGAAAAATTTTTAAAAACAAAAAAATAAAATAAATTTTGCAAAAAATTTTTAAATGAAACGCCCCGTGCAATTTTTTAAAAAAAAAAAATTTTAATGAATTGAGTTTAGGTTTTTATTTTTTTTATATTTATAAAGATTGTTTTTGGAAAAAAATTTGTAAAAAAAAAAGTGGGGGGTTAGCTCTCACCCGGGCCTCAAATGTATTAAAAACCAATGCGCTTTGGAATGAAAAAATTTACATTTTTCCAAATTGTTTTCCCGTGGTTATTTTAAAAAAAAATGCCCTGTTACCTAAAACCCGGGGGGGGGGGGGTTCTTTTTTTTTTTTTTTCCCCTTTTCTTTTTTTTTTTTCGCCCTTTCCCCGGGGGGGTAAACCCCAAATTTCTAAAAACTAAAATTTTTTCCCCAAACCCCCAAAAAACCCAAAACAAAAATCAAGGGGCCCAAAAAACCCCCCCCACCCCCCAAAACCCCCCCCCCCCCCCCCCAAACCCCCCCCCCCCCCACCCCCCCCCCCCAAACCCCTTCCCCTTTTTTTTTTCCTTCTTTTTTCCTTTTTTTCAAAAAAACCCCCCCCCTTTTTTTTCCCTTTTTTCCAAAAAAAAAAAAAAGACAATTGAAAATTTTTTTGCGAAAGCCGAACAAAAAAGAAGTTTAAAAAACTTTTTCAAAGCAGCCAGCGAAAATTAAAAAAAATAATAAGGGGGCTTTTATTTTTTTTTTTTAATTTTAAATTTTTTTTAAAAATTTTTTGGGGCGGCTTCCCCCCCCCAAAAAACCCCCCAAATGCCCAACCTTTTTGGAAAAATTTAAAAAAACCCCCCCCTTTCCCCCTTATCCCCCCCCCTTCTCAAAAAAAATCTTTCCCCCCAAAACAAAAAAAAAACCCCCCCCCCGGTTTTAAACCCCCCCCCCAAAAAAAAAAACCAGAAAAAACCCCCCCTCCACCAAACCCCCCCCCCACCAATTCCCCCCCCCCCCCCAAAACCCCCCTCAAAACAAACCAAAACCAAAATTTTCCCCCCACCCAAAAAACCCCCCCCCCCCCCCCCCAAAAACCCCCCGCCCGTCCCCCGGGGGGGGCCCCCCACCCCCAAAAAAACCCAACCCCCCCTTTTTTCCCCTTACCCCCCCCAACCCCCCTCCCTTTTTTCTCTCTCCTCCTCTCTTTCCCCCCCTTTTTTAACCCCTTTTCCCCTTCCCTTCCCCTTCCCTCCAAACCCCTTCTTCCCCTTTCTCTTCTTTTTTTCTTTCCCCCTTTTTTCTTTCTCCCCCCAAAAACCCAAAAAAAAACTAAAACCCCCAAAAAAACCAAAATTTTTCCCTTTTCCCTCTCCCCCCTTTTTTTTCCCCTTCCTTTTCCTTCCCCCCCAAAAAAAAAAAACCCCCCCCAAAAAAAAAAACCCCCCCTCTTTTTTCCCCCCCTTTTTTTTTTTTTTTTTTTACCCCCAAAAAAAACCCCCCCCTCCCCCCACCCCAAAAAAAACCCCCCAAAACCCCCCCCCCCCTTTTTTTTTTTTTTTTTTTTTTTTTTTTTTTTTTTTTTCCCCCCCCCCTTTTTTTTTTTTTTCCCCCTTTTCCCCCCTTTTTTTTTTTTTCTTTTTTCCCCCCCCCCCCCTTTCCTTTTTTTTGTTTTTTTTAAAGGGGGCTTTTTAAACCCCCCGGTTCTCCTGTCTTACAAGTCCTCTTTCCAAAAGGTCTCCCACACCCCTACACCAAACCAAAAAAAACCCAACAACCCAAAAAAACAACAAAACACAAAGGGGCCCCCCAAAAATTCCCTTGTAATAGTTTTTTAAAAATAATTTGTTGTTTTATAATTAAAGGTTTAAAAAATCGATAACAGAAGTCCAGAAAAATTCATGGGTTTTGGGGAAATAAAATAAAATAAAAAAAAGAACGAAATTGGAAAGTTCTACGTCATCTGTTTCCTGTGTGGCTTTAAACCGGGGTGACGTAGGAAGGGGACGAAAACGGTTTTCTGAAAGGTTTTTGGGAGGTAGGTAGGTAGGTTAAAAATTTGGTAGGTAGGTTGGTAGGGGAAGGAAAAGGTAGAGTTTTGGGAGATAAATAGAAAGATAGATAGGATTTGGGGGATGGATGGGGATGGATGGATGGGTGGATGGTTTGGGTGGATTTTGATTGATAGATAAAATAGATTTGATAGTAGTTTGATAGGGTAGATAAAATAGATAGATAGATTGATATACAATTTGGTAGATGGATGGAAAGGATTTGGGGGATAGATAGATGGGAGGAAAGTGAAAAAGGGCAGACGACAAAAACAAAAAACCCGACAGACAGACAGGCCCGGAAAGGGAGGAGACAGGGAAAAGAAAGACGACAGACAGATAGAAATAGATAGATAGAAAAGGTTTGTTTGATAGATTGATAGATTTGATAATAGATAGGGGAGGTTTGGTAGGAAAGGGGGAAGGGAGGTAGATAGGGTAGGATTGGGTGGGTGACAAGGGCAGACGACAGAAATACAGATAGACGACAGATAGACAGAAAACAGCAGGGTACACAGAAAAACTATACGTCTAGAAAAGACCGAAACCACCCGCCCCGATGAAAATTTTCTTTCCCCAAATTCGGAAAAAAAAAGCAAGAGAAAATAAACCCAAAAGGGAAAAAAAGAAAAGGGATCATCTTTCCTCAAAAGGTTGAGGGGTTTTTTTTTTTTCCCCTTTTTCTTTTTTTAACAAAAAATCCCCCAAAGTCCATGCAAAATTTTAAAAACTAGAAACATTACTGTCAAATGTTTTTTCGGGGCACCGTTTTTTGGCAAAACAAAATGTGGGGGTTGGGGAGGGGTTTGGGGTGGGTGGGGGAAAAAAGCCCGAAAAATGGAAAAAAAAGGCCTGTGTGGGTCGGGGGAGTGAGTGGAAGGGGATTTAAAAAACCCCAAAAAAGACTGGGGGGGTTTTGGTGGGTGGGTCGGGCAGGATGGAACCCCGGGGTAAAAAAATCATGTGTTTGCCCCGGCTCGCTGAACTTTTTGCATTGGGAAGGCAAAGGGAAATTGGGTGCAAACCCAAAAAAAATCACAGTAGTTAACATAATCTAAACCCGCTTTTTTTTGGTTTTTGGTTGGCTGGTTGGTTGGTTTGTTGCCTTCGCGCTTAATTTAAGTTTGGGTTTTTAATTTTAATAAAAAAAAATAAAAAAAAAAAGACCCCGTTGTTTCTTTTCTGATTGTGTTTAGCTATTGGTAATAATAATTTTTAAAAAAGCTAAGGGGGGGCCCAAAGGGCCTACAAAAACCCAAAATTTTGAAAAGGGTTTTAAAAATTTCAGAAGTGATTGTTTTCGGCCACGACAAGCATCGCATCATAACCTGCATTCATTCTTCGAAAAAAATGGGAAATTAAAAAAATCTCGAATAAAAGGGATGCCTTTAAGGGCGGGGGCACTTTAAGAGGAATCATTTCAAAGGCCCAAAAGTTTCCCTTTTTGTAAACGGAGGAGAAAAGAGAGGAGAGATTAGAAGAAGGGGAGAGGAAGAGAAAAGGGGAGAGAAGGGGGAGAGAGAGAGAGAGAGAGAGACCCGGGGACGAGAGACCGGAGGAGACAGAGGAGAGAGGACCGGAAAAGACAGAAAGACAGACAGACAGGGCACAGCACAGTCACACAAAACAACACACAAACACAAAAACACCCGTTTAAAAAACACCACACATTTACAAACACAAACAACACAGTGACAACAAAACAACCCCACCCAAACCCCCACCCCACACACACACACACAAAACACACGCACAAAAACACAAACCCCGTGACACAAAACAAACAACCCAAGTGACACAAACCCCCAACACACACACACACCAAAACACACACACAAAACCAAAACAAAAACACACAAAACACAAAAACACCCCATTAAAAAAACGCCCTCCCCACAACAAGAGAGATTTAAAATTAAATTTCCAAAACCCCCAAGCTTAAAAAAAAAAAAAAAAAAAAAAAAAAAAAACAAGCAAAAAAAAAAAAACGAAAAAAAAAAAGTCTGGTTCCCCCAAAACACTTTTCCCGTCTTAAAAAAAAAAAAACCCAACTATTTAACACTTTCTCTCCTCACTTTCCCATCAAAACTAAATCCCCCCCCCCCCCAAAAAAAAAAAAAAAACAAACAAAAAAAAAAACAACAAAACAACAAAAAAAATACCCAAAAAAAAAAACCCCCTCCCCAAAACCAAAACAAAACCCAAACCGTAATAAAATTCCAAAACCTTAAAGACATTGCCCTAACTGCCATGTAGCCCCAAAACCCTTTTAACAACATTCAAAAAGTCACCCAAACAACCCGAAAGACAAGAGACAAAATTTGAAAACCCCTCCTTTCGTAAAAAAGTGAGCACAGACTTGGGATTTGGAAAACCTTTTCAGTTTTTAAAAACAAAACACACGCAACCCTTTTCACAAGTTCCCCACAAGAAATTTTAAAGAGAGAAGAGAGAGAGAGAGAAAAGAAAAGAGAGGTAGAAAGAAGGGGGAGAGGAAGAGAGAGGGGAGGGGATGGGGGAAGAGAGAAGGGGGAGAGAGGGGAAGAGAGAGATTAAAAGAGAAAAGGGGGAGGAGGTTAGAGAGAGGGGAAAAAAGGGGGAAAAGAGAGAGAGAGAGGAACCCGACAGAAAAGGGCAGACAGACAGAAGACAGACAAAGACGACGAGAACGAAAGACAAGACGGGCAGAAAGACAAAGAAAAGACAGGACAGACAGAAAAAGAGAACTGACAAGAGAGAGGGCAGACAGAGAAAGAGGGAAAACAGAGAGAGACAGAGCAGAGACAGAGAAGAAAAATAAAAAACGAAAAAAAAGAGATAAAAAAGAGAACAAAAAAAGAAAGAAGACAACGAACGAAAAAAAAAAAAAAAAAGGGGCCCTCGCTATTCGATAACCCAAAAAAGAATAATAACCAGTTTATAAAAATATATATATTATTTTAAAAAATTTATTTATATAAATATAATATATAAATATTTTAAAATTTTAAAATATATAATTCGTCTAAAAAAAAAAAAACCGGAAAAGACAACCGTAGCCATTTTAATACATAAAAATAGCCAAGGTTTTAAAACAAACCCCCTTTGATTTCAATGTTGAGATGGGGCCCGGGGTCTTGGGAGACAGTTGGGCCCCTGACCCCTTTTCTGCGAAAAAAAAGGATTCTTTAACCTTTCCATCAGGGGGCCCCGTCTTTTGTTTCAACAATCATGTTTATTAAGGGGACTCTTTTCTCTAAACACTTTCTGTCTGAAGACTTTAAAAAAAAAGAAAAAAAAGTGTGTGCTTGCACATTGAGGAAGAGAGAGGGGAGGGGAAGGGGAAAGGAAAAGAGAGAGACAGAGACAGAGAGAGCCCGAGAACAAGCAGAGACAGAGACGACAGTGAGAGACTGAGAGAGAGAGGAGGGGGGAGGGGGGGAAAAAGAGAGAGAGGGAGGAAAGGGGGGAAAGGGGGGAGGGGTGAAGGGGGTTATAGAGCCCGGGGCGAGAGAGAAAAAGAGGGCCAAAACAGAAAAAAAAGGACAGAGACGAGAACGACAACAGAGGAGAGAGGAGAGAAAGGAAGGGGGAGAGAGAGAAAGGAAAAGGGGAGAGAGAAGAAGAGAGAGAGAGGAGAGAGAGGAGAAAAGGGGAGAGAGAGAAGCTCTTTTGGGGGAAGAAAAATATCATGATATCGACCCCCGATCTGTTTAAAAAAAGGAAAAACTACACAATTTTATTGTTCCGCCTCTTCCCAACCCTTAAAGCTTTGCAAAGTTCTTTCTATCTTTTTTTTTTTTCTGTCTGGTGTCTGGGTTTCCCATTTGGGGCCCAAATCAATCAATAAAGAAAGACAAAAAACAAAAAAGGGGAACACAACATAGGCGGGTAAGTAGAACACACAGAAATTTCGGCATGACACAAGGGCGCATGTATGTAAAAAACAAAAACTTTTGGGACAAAAACAAACCCCATCCCCACATACTTACTCACTCCTTTACTCACACCCCTCCCCCACCACCCAAATAAAAACCCCGCGCGCGGCGCCCCCGGCCCCCAACCGCAAAAACAATCCACACTCAAAAACAATCAAACCAGACAAACCACACAAAAGCAAAAAGCAAATTACTCACCCCCGGCCCCCGCACGCTAAAAAAAAAAAAGAACAAGCACGGGCCCGCCACCCCACATCAACACACCCAAAGAAAAAAATGCCCCCGGGGAATAAACCCAAAACAAAACAGGAAAGCAGAAAAAACCAAAACCCACGCCCCAAAACCCCAAAACCCCCACAAAACACAAA
>JASPKP010007182.1:0-2500 GCA_030674155.1 Stramonita haemastoma
AAACCCCGGGTTTTATTTGTTGAACAGAATGATACTTTGTTCCTGCTTATCATAAAATGATATTTAATAATTTGTTTGCTTGAAAGCTCATACCTGTTGTAGTTTAGTAATATAGTTTTCACAGTAAACACACACACACACACACACACACACACCACACACACACACACACACCACACACACCACACACACAACACCCACACACACAAACACACACACTATATTGTGTAAAACGTTAACAAACCCAATATATCTTATATTATATAGTGCAAGCCGGTACAGCAAGTGCTGTTTAATAATATATGTTACAACAATTTGGTTTATGTCGTAAAAGTGCGTGCGCTTGTATGGGTCTGTTTATTTTATATGCAGACTGTGCTCACTATCTTAATAGAATTAAGAATTAATTTAATGATTTTTTTAATTTTTACAACATGTTACAACAATTTGGTTTATATCATAAAAATATGTGCGCATGCATGAAAATTGTTTTCAATGTGTGTGTACGTGTGTGTTTATATGTGCGCGTGTATGCGTGCGTGTGTGTGTGCGTGCGTGCGTGCGTGTGTGCGAGCGGTGTGTGAGTGTGTGGATATGTGGGCATACTGGTGCACACACGAGTGTTTGTGATTGTGTTTTTTTACTTGGATGAGTCACTGGCTTAGAAAAATATACAGATTTGTGGGTGCTTTCTTACACTGTGATAGGTGCCTGCTGATGTCGGATACTATCTGTGATATATATCTGTGAAATTAATGTTTCATGTTTACTGGGATTTTTATGTATGGCTTGTAACCCGCTTGAACTTCTCTGTCTCTGAGAAGATAAACTGAATGAAATGAATTGAACTGAATTGAGTTACACGAAAAATATGTGGCGCTCCACCACGAATGAGTCGCTTAGCACATAACCAACTTTTCCGCTAGGAGCCATTAAAGGCAGGTAGGGTCAAGTTGGCAATTTTGAGATTTTGATTGATTACTAAAGTATAGCCATCATTCTAACCTTATAGTGAAATATCAAATCATAATTTTGTTTTCTTTTGCCTTAAAACGTGTTTTAAAAAAACCCAAGCCCTCATTCTGACCACCTATTAGGATGCTAAACTTGTCAATTTCTCATTTTGTCATTTCCTGCAGTCTAGTATTTTCCCAGAATTGTCCGATTTTCAATCTGTTTTTTGTATTGTATAGGCATTTTATTGCAGTTTGATAACATGTCAATAACTCAAAATTGACCTCTGGTGCAATGCGTCTCATTATGTGGTGGAGCGTCACATATTCAACATGCAATTTCTACCAGCAGAGAAGAGAGCGAGAAGACCTCTACCAGGATCTCCTGTTCCCGGGGGACGGATAGCCTAGTGGTCAGAACATTGCGCTGGCAATTTGACGACCCGGTTCGATTCCCGTTCGAGGAGATTTTTCTCCTAGAGTTAATATCAGTGCTGACTCCAATATCCCCACAAGTCCTTCGAACGCACGCAGAACATCTTGCGCACACGTTAAATCCTGTTTCGCTTTTCGTAAGAGTAGGCCATTTGTGTGCCTGTAGGAACAGATGAAAAAATTGACAAAACTGTATACACACGGGGACTGGATGTAAAAAAGCACATGAGTGCATATTCCACTATCCTCGATAGAAAAGAAAGAAAGAAAAAAATAATGAATGACACGAATACATTCAGCATGCAAATGTGCAAGCAGAACAGAGCCAGAAGATGTCTACCAGCATCTCCTGTTCCCAGACAGGCTGCATGAACATAGGACTGCCGTGTCCCAATGCCAGAAGTCTTTCACGTGTCGTTGGGACGCTGCACTGTCTATCTCAAGCACTGCACCTTTAGCGGGGAAAAAAACAACAACTGGCGGAGCACATTTCAACTTAACATGCATGCTGGGCATGTTTGTGTTATATTTATATTTAAAAACATTCATAGTCAGTCATGATAATGACTCCACTCCACTCAAAAGTCCTTTAGATGAGACTATAAAAGCGAGATCCCGTGTGCAAACGAATGCGAAACATCTTGCATACACGTTAAGACCCGTTCCGCTTTTCGGAAGAGTCGGCCATTGTGTGCTAGTGGGAACAGATGACAACATTTACAAAACTGCATGGACATGGGAACTGTATGTTAAAACAGAGCAAGCCTGCTTATTCCATTATCCTCGAAAAAAAAGATAGAATGAAAAAAATGATAAATGACATTGATTATGTAACTATGATTGTATAAGACAATTGTAATAATCATCACATTATATCATGCATCATAACAAATCAGTAACATAAAACGCGCACCATCATTATAGTACATATACAGATATCATTTCATATCATATCATGTTATATCATATATATATATATATATATATATATATATATAATATATATATATATATATATAATATATGTATGTATATATATGTATATGTATATTATATATGTATATATATATATATTATATATATATATATATATAATATATATATATATATAT
>JASPKP010007182.1:7500-13147 GCA_030674155.1 Stramonita haemastoma
CCAAACAATGTTAGAACCTGTTTCACACAAAATTCTCACATTTTTTACATCCAGCAGTATTTACCATTTCTATCTAGCTCTAACAGCATGCAGTAAGTATTATATGGTATTCTATTCTCATCCATTTGCAATAGTTTTAACCAGTACCTAATGGTTCTTGTACAGAAATTGACATAAAGTGGATATCTAACTAAATCTTCGTATGCTATCTTATGGCCTGTTCTTACAGGTACTCTTAAAAATCTTTTACTTGCCATCAAATGAATGTTTTCAATATGTTCTAATAATTTTGTGCCCAATATTTCTGATGATTACAAAAAATTGGCTGAATCTTAGTATCGAAAATCATGTGGAAAGTTCTAGCGTTCATCTTTTATACCTGTGACAGACTTTGTTTAACTGAACCACTGCCTTCCTTCTCTTCGTAACTAAATGCTCTGTACCTAATTTACAGCTAACCTTTGTTGTAAAATTGAACCCTAAATAGCAAAACTGATTTACAACTTCTAACCTAATACCATTGTTATACATTTATTTCTGTTTTGATAGAAATCCCTAGCACTTAACTGTAAATCATTACAGCAGTCTTTCAAAATGTTTAAATTGATGCTGCAAACCTCCTGAGGTTAATAAATAATAATAATAATAATAATAATAATAATAATAATAATAATAATAATAATAATAATAATAATAATAATAATAATAAATGGAATTTATATAGCGCTATATCTTGCAAAAACAAATCAAAGCGCTTGCATTCAACCAATTCTTGCACATGCGGCCAACAACAATTTAGATTTTTAACGAAGTCAATACACACACACACACACACACACACACACACACACACACACACACACACACACACACACACACACACACACACACACACACACACACATACATACATACATATAGAGGTTAAACACTTTGGCAGGGTGGTGGATAGTTCGGCTGTTGAGAGCGGGGGCAGGAGAATGAAACAGGATAGGAAAGTTGTTCAAGGTTATTGAAAATAGTGCAATATCATTTGCAAACAATATAATAAAAACTATCCATGATATTGGGTAACAGCAGAGAGAGAGAGAGAGAGAGGAGAGAGAGAGAAGAGAGAGAGAGAGAGAGAGAGAGAAACCAACACAACACACACACAACACACACACACACACATACACCCCACACACACACAACACACACACACACACACACACACACACGCACAGACATAGAGAGGTGTATAGGGTGCAGTGGTGTGACTGCAAGCATTAGAAATCACCTGATAGTGACAAAAGTATTAAACAAAACAAACACACACACACGCATACACACACGCACTTAAACACACACATACAACATACATACACTACACACACACGCCCACACACACAACACACACAACATACACATACACCATACACGCACACACACAAACAAAACACAACCCCACACACACACCACACCCCACACACACACACACACACACACCACATACATACACACACATACACACACACACTCACACCTACACACACTACAAACACACATCTATTATCCTCGATATAAAGAATAAAAAATAAATAAAATAAACACCCACACACCAAAATAGTGATTGGACATTAAACAAAACAAACAAACACACACACATACACACACACATACACACACACATACACACACACATACACACACATACATTCCACACACATACACACACACCATGCACACACTCACACTCACACTCACCCATTATCCTCGATATAAAAGAACAAATATTTTTTTTAATAAATAAATAAAACAACACACACCCACACCCGCACGCAAAGCACCCGCACCCACGCAACACACACAAAACACCCAAAACACACAACCACACACACCACACACACACACACACACACACACACACACACACACACACACACACACAACACACCACGTGTTTACAGTTCATGGTCACAAATCTAAAGTGCTATGAAACAGTTCCTAACCTAGATTGGGTGTTCTGAAACATCATGACTGGGCCTGTTTAATCCTAATATACCCCCCGATAACTGGTTTGGGGTGAGGCTGGGGATGGCGCGGAGGGCTTCATCTGTTATCGAACTGAATGTCAAAGTCCTTCGGATGAGACTTTAAAACGGGCCCCGTGTGCGAACGCACGCAGAAACATCTTGCGCCACACGTTAAAACCTGTTCCGCTTTTCGTAAGAGTAGGCCATCGTGTCCGGTGGGAACAGATGACAATATTTACCAAAACTGCATACACATGGGGGACCGGATGAAAAAAAACAGCACATGGTTTTTCTTATTCTGTTATCCTCGATAATAAAAGAATAAATAAATAAATAAATAAATAAATAAATAAATAAATAAATAAATCCTTGGGGAAAGAATAAAAGGTCCTGTCAACCTATATGCTGTGATAGAGAGGGATGCCTTTTCTACCAAGAAAAAAAAGGTCTGAAAAAAAATGTCAGTACAGTGCCCATAGCTAGCTAAAGAGAGAGAAAGAAAGAGAGGAGAGAGAGGGGGGAGAAGAGAGAGTGGGGGGGGGGGAGGGGCGAGAAAGAAAGAGAAAGAAAGATATAGAGAAAATGAGAAAGAAAGAAATAGGGGAGAGAGAGAGTAGAGGGATGAGAGAAGAGACAGAACAGACAGACAGACAGACAGACAGCAGACAGACAGACAGACAGACAGAGACTGAGACAGAGGCAGAGGGGAGTGTTAGATGAAGAGATAGTCAAGTCACATCTTTCATTTTGAGGATAATGAATAAGTGCACAATGTGCTGTTTAACATGCAATCCCTGCCCTTATTCAGAGATAGCATATGATACAAAAGAAAACAACAACAGCAGTAAAAACAACAACAACAACAACAACAACAACAACAACCACCCAACCAAAGTGAACTAAAAACAACAAGTACAAAAGCAACAAAAACAAAACAAAAAAAGAAACAAGAACAGAAAAAAAAATCACACAGAGAGAAAAAAAGTCCCCAAACAAATGATATAATAATATGAGAACAAGTGAAAATGCAGCAAACAAGAGAACATGAGGATTTAAGCCACTGAAAAAATTTTTTTCCCACCACCATCTATCAACAAAACAAAATCGCATAAAAACATGGCTCTAGTGTAAAAGATAAAAAGAAATATGGGGAAAGAGAACACACCAATAGCAATCTGCAGAAACATAACAGATTCAAAAGAAAAAAAATATTAAATAATTTAAAGAAAAAGGATGGCATTATTCACACACACACACACACAACACACACACACACACACACACACACCCACCAAAATATAAATAATATATATATTATATAATATATATATATATTATAATATATATATTATAATATATTATATTATAAAATATAATATATATATTATTTTAAGGCATATTTTATTTTAAGGCTGTTGAAATCATGTTTAAAATTAATGTTGGTGAATTTTGTTGTTGTTGTTTTATTTGATTATAGTTTGTTTTTTCCCCTTTTCTTTCTTTTTTTCGTTTTACTGTTTGCTAGGGATTTTCTTCTTTTGTTTTTTTTTTTGTTGGGGGGGTTTGTTTTTTTTGTTTGTTTTTTTTTGTTGTGTTTTGTTTTTTTTTTTTTTTTAGTAAAAGGCTTTAAAAAAAAGCAAATCGATGTTATTCAATGTCCTTTGGAAAAAAAAATTTGTTGGTTGAGTTGCAAAACCCCCCCCGGGGGCCGGGAAAAACGGGGCCTATCTAAATTGGTTTTTCTAAGGGAAAGAAATTTTTTTTAAATGAAGTTTTTTTGTAAAAGAACACATAAAAAATGGAAATTTTGTTGAGAGAGAAAAGGGGAGAGGGAGAGAGGAGAGGAGAGGGGGGAAGAGAGAAGGGAAAAGGGAGAGGAGAGAGGGAGGAAAAAAAGGGAAAAAAAAAGAAAGAACAGACAGACCAGGAAGAAAAAACAGGACAGAAAAGACGGAGGACAGACGGAAAAACAGGAAGAGAAGAGACAGAAAAGACAGAAGCAGACAGCAGAAGACGGGACAGACAGCGACAGACAGACAGAAAAGAGAGAGAGAGGAGGGAATTTTCTTCCATTACGTAAAGTGTTGAGTTGAAGTTTTGAATGGAATAAGCCCCCCCATTCAGAAAAAAAGGGGAAACCCCACGTTGAAGTGCCTTTAAAAAACCAAAGGGGAAAAAAATTTTTTCTTTGATGGCACCCCCCTACAGGGTTAGCTTTGGGGGCCCATAATGAAAAAAAAAACCAAAAAACCAAAGATCAGTGACGTGGGAACACTTGATCAGGAAAAGTCTAATTGGAGATAAAAAAAGGGCCCCCAAAAATTTCGGGGCACTGCTAAGGCTTGGAGAGTAAAAGTTACACTACGGTATAAAAAAAGGAACCCCCGGTTGTGTAACACCGGGGCAATGCGGCCGGGAACAGAATGGACATAAAACCCAACTTGTAAAGAATGTACCCCCTTTTTTGGTCCCCAGGGTGGGACTATGGAAATATCGGTGGCACGGAGAAAGATTGTCTGGACTCCAGCCTTTTTCCCGTTTGGTTGGGGAAGTCTGGGATCCTACACAGAGGGGGTTTTGTGATTCTTATTCCACTTGGAAAATTTGGGGCCTTTGGGGGGGTTTTCCTTTTTTTTAAGGGAAGTGGGCCCCTTTTGTGATTCTTTCATTACTTTGGAAGTCTGTGGGGCACAGAGGGGTTTGCGATTCTTTTATTCCCTTGGAAGTCTGTGGGGTCCTAAGAGAGGGGTCTTGTGATTTTTCTTCCCCCATTGGTAAGTCGGGGGTCCTAAAATTTTGGAAAAAGGGCTGGCCTTAAATTTTTTGTTCTTTTGTTTACATTGGCATGCATTTTTAACCCGAAATGATTTCTTCTTTTATTTTTTTTTGGGGGGGTTTTTGGGTTTTTTTGTTGTGGTTTTTGCAAATTAATATCTGTTTATGGGGAAAAATATTTTTTGGTTAAAGAAAAAAATTAGGAGAGATTTTGTTTTTTTGGTTGGTGTTTTTATGCTGTTGTTTGGTGTTCCCCCGCGAAAAAACCCCGGGGGGTTTGGTTGTTGTTTTGTTTCACTCATCCCATGAGAATCATTTTGGACCTGAGAGCGCACATGGAAAGAATTTGTTTGAAGATTTTTTTTTCATCGCAACGTAAGAGCCTACTGGTTTTAAAAAGGGAAAAACTCCCCACTATTGCATTTTTTTTTTTTGAATGTTTGGTTTTCCTGCAAACGTCCCCCCGGTTTTCCGTATATGCAACCCTTGGGAGTCCCTATATTCAATGTTGTAAAAAGTAAATGTAAATTTTTTTCCAAAAACCCTTGTGTCTATGGGGTGAGGGGCGGACCCGGGTTTTTGGGGCCAGAAATTTGGACGGGCCCTCCCTTCCTCACTGCTTTTCCTTCCGGATCTTAACGAGGGAGGTGCCCCTTGCAGTGGTGATGGGGATTACTGAAAACCCCAAAGGGCGCAAAGGTGACCCCTCAAATTGGCCTCAAAACTGGATGTGTTAAACGTAGGTTGTGGGAAAACGAGTGCCTGCCACAGCGTCGGTGCCCCACAATAATTATATACAATGCCCCAATGTTTTGTTTATATGATGCTTTGGTAATTATCCCAAAAAACAGCACATG
>JASPKP010000718.1:0-5000 GCA_030674155.1 Stramonita haemastoma
ATGGAAAACCGGAAAGCCTGACCGCATCACAGTCAGCAGCGAAACACGCACTTCCACTAGAGAGAAAAGTAAACAAAGATCTTGGACTCTCTCCCCACCTCCTACATCGGAATTGACCGCCACTAATATCCACTACTCAGTTCCCACATCTAACCCCTTCACTGTTCTCTCTGTCCATGAAAATCAAGGGTAACAACTAACCCTAACAATCCCATTAAAGAAATGACCATTAACCCACAAAATAAGTACTCTGATGCAAAACCTTCCCCACTCGAAACTCTTTCTGTTATGTCTTTTTCCTGATAAATCTACCATGCTCCTCATTGGAGACTCTGTCATTCGTTTTATTAATCCAAAAAGATTAGCCCCCCGCTATGAAAACTTTTTTAAAATATGTATCCCTGGAATGAGTGTGGAAGATCTTATAATCTGGCTGAAATCAATTCCAGCAAACTTAAATCTAAAACATGTTCTAATTCATGTTGGTGTAAACTCTGTCCCGCTGGTCCCTGTACCTCTAGACACATGGGCTGAGGTCATCGAAATGTGTCAGGCCAGATTTTCCTCGGGCACTGGTGGCTTTCAGCTCCATCCTGCCTGCCAGAGGAAATCACCATTTTAACAACAGCATCCTACCATCAAACAAAAACTTGGAAATGGCCTGAAAATAGATCACATGTAACCTTCCTTAATCACTACAACACTTTTGCCTCAAACGCAAATCTCTACAATAGTCTTACACACCCCAATACCAAAGGAACTGCCCGTATAGCAGAAAACATCAAAGCATTATGGCAGGCACGTCCCTCTTCTGATGAACGACTCTCAGGACGACACCAGAGAGTTAGTTCAAGGACTTTCCCAACGCGGAATTATTACCCCAGAACTTTCAAAACATAAGCCAGATCCCTCGTGACTGGTCTAAAAACACTGGCCCAGGAAATCGTTCTAAAGATGACTGGCCAGCTCAGGGCCCTCCTCCTCCTCCATCAATTCAATCATGTCAGCACTTTCCTCCTCTCCCTTCAGTAGCTCATCTAAGCAAAGTTCTAGAGGCACCCCTCCCACCTCAGACTCCTCTAACCCACCCACGAATGCAGGAAGCATCAGCCCCGTCTGTCCATCCCCCAAACAACTTCAATTTAGAAAACATCACCCCCTGTTTACCCCCAATGAATGGTATGGATCAGTGGCGTCGCTCAGACCCAATCCATCCATACACTGAAAAATTATTAATCATGGCTTCCCATCTGCTACAGCAGCAACTCACACACCATGCCTATCCTGCTGCCAAATCTAATTACTAACCTCCTTCCCCACCTACTGTCCCTATATTCCATGTCTTCTCCCTGTAATGTTAATATAACCATTAAAAATCATTATGTTCAATTGCAGGTTTGTGAAAGTAACGTGAAGAAAGAGATGATGAAAAAGAAATAACCTATTGATGAATGTACAAACATAAATTTTCCCCCTTTTCTTTTCTACACATTATCATTAGTTTAAATGGCTTTTAAATGTATATTGTACCCAGATGTTATTGTGAGTGCATGCACAGTATATGCAGCTCGATATATGCTGTGCCAGTGTTTGTCACTGGAAGTGTGCATGAGTACATGCCCATGGCCATGCCTGTGTGCATGTTTATATTTATTTAGGGCTGATACGTGAGTGTGTCAATGCGCTCGCGCGTGGTGTGTGTATATGTGTGTGAGTGAGTGTGCGTCCGTGCGTGTGTGTGTGTGCGTGCATGGGTGTGTGTGTGTGTGTGTGTGGTGTGTGTGTGTGTGTGTGTGTGTGTGTGTGTGTGTGTGTGTGTATGCCTGTGTGTGTGTGTGTGTGTGTGTGTGTGTGTGTGTGTGTGTGTGTGTGTGTGTGTGTGTGTGTGGAATGCTTACGCTCTTGTGTGGGCATGTGTGTTCATAGGAGTGTGGGCTTGTAACTGTGTGTGTATGTGTGTGTAAGTATATGTGTGTGCGTGCGTGCGTGCGTGCGTGAGTGTGTGTTGTGTGTGTGTGTGTGTGTGTGTGTGTGTGTGTGTGTGTGTGTTGACGGGGATGCGATGAGTATATGTGCAATGTGAGTGCGCGTGCGCGCGCGCGCGCGCGTGTGTGTGTGTGTGTGTGTGTGTGTGTGTGTGTGTTGTGTGTGCGTGCGTGTGCGTGTGTGTGTGCTTTGATGTCGCTATGTAGCTCTCACATGATGGTCACGTATTAGCCGGGGTGAATTATTACTTACTGTTGATAAAGACGTGTTGCGTTGTGACATTTTGCTTTTTTGTCTATTCGCGACGGGATATTGCGCATTAGCAACTTGCCTTTGTATGACCGGTGTGTCTGGTCTGACGGTTTTGATAGTTTTCATTATCTTGTTGAATTGGCTTATTACTATTAGTATTACCTTTTTCAACTCCGTTACATTATTAACATTCGAAGTTTCAATTTAGCTTTATCTTTTTGCATTTGTTTACATTCTTGTTCACCTTTATTGTGTTATTTCCCCATCCCTAACTCCTCGACTAAGCCCTTGCTCCAATTTAGTTTATGGCAAGAGTTTTTGTTTATATTGAAATATAACTGTGATTTATGTATGTTGTATAGTGGAATTATTTAATATAGTTATTGATATGCCAGGGACTCGTGACAGTTGGCCGTCAGCAGATGGTCTCAGAATAGGATTTTTAAATATCAATCATATTATTAACAAAATGTCCGATGTTTATCATATTCTATCAAATTCACACACAAATTTTCATATATTTGGTTTTGCGGAATCCCGACTATCTAAACACATTTCTAATAATGAACTTGCTATTTCTGGTTATCAGATAATCCGCAAAGATCCTCTCGAACGAAAGGAAACGGGCTTTCTTATTTATGTACACGAAAACATCCGCTACAAACGAGTTGAATCACTTGAAAATTATTGTTTAGAATCAGTTTGGATTCAGATAGCCCTGAAAAAAACGAAACCAATCCTTGTCGGTTTTATTTATAGAAATCCAAAAGAACTTATAGACTGGCATGACAAATTCACTTTAATGATGGAGGAAGCTTCATTACTCTCAGAGGAAATTATCCTATTAGGTGACTTTAATATAGATTTGTTAAAAACTAACCACAATTGGATACAAACTTATGACTCTTTTCATCTGACACAGTTAATTGACAAACCTACAAGAATCACTGACACATCCAAAACTCTGATTGACCACATTTATTCAACTTCACCAAATCATATAATAGAAGTATGTCGCCCTGCCTTTGGATGCAGCGACCACCTTCCAGTATGCTTAACATGGTCAAAAAAAGGTATAAAGATTCCTAAGAACAGTCATAAGATTATTAAATATAGATGCTTATCTTCTTTTGACAAAAATGCATTTTTATTAGATTTACTTAATTCTTCTTTATCTTTGGTCTATCAGTTTACGAGCCCTGATGAAGCGTTTGAGGTATGGTACCACAGTTTTCTCAATATCTACAATGCGCATGCACCCATTAAAAGTAAGCGTGTCAAGAGCAATCCAAAAGTACCATGGATAACTGAGGAGTTAGAAAATGCCATAAAATTAAGAAATCAGCTATCAGTTACAGGAACCAGGGAAGAATATAAAGAACAGCGAAATATAGTAAACAATATGAAACGCTTAAGTAAAAAAAAGTACTTCCAACAGCTAGTTTACTCTAAGTCAGACAATAAATCTGTTTGGAAAGCAATTAACTATTTGACAAATAAAAATGTAACATCTCAAAGTTCATCGCTCAAAGATATATCCGTTGACGATATTAATGCCCATTTCTGCAATATTTCCTCTTCTACAGTACCAATAGACAGATCACATCTTAACAAGCTTGAAACATTAAAACATTACTGTAGATCTAAAAACATTTTATCAAATTTAGATATCCCTCTTATGTGTATTAATGATGTTTATAATTCCCTTACTCATTTGAAACAGACAAATACGAAAGGTCTTGATGGCATTGATGGTAAAATTCTAAAAATAGCTGCCCCCGTCATCGCAGAATCTCTTACATACATTTATAATTTATGCATTTCTGCTAACACCATTCCTAAAGCTTTTAAAACTGCCAAAGTTATACCTATCTTTAAATCTGGCGACCGTTCAGATCCTACAATTATAGACCAATCTCTATTCTATCCATATTATCAAAACCTTTAGAGAATCACATCAATAAACATATTCTCCATCACTTAAACCGATATAATTTGTTACATCCTAATCAATCTGGTTTCAGAGCTAACCATTCCTGCCAAACTGCTTTGACAAGCTTGGTTGATCAATGGCTTACTAATATCAATAATAACAAAATCACCGGAGTTATTATAGTAGACTTTGCTAAGGCGTTCGATGTGATTGACCACACTCTATTACTAAAAAAAACTTAAAATCTATGGTCTGTCAGATAGTACTGTCAAACTCATGTTATCATTTCTTTCTGAAAGAAAACAAGTCGTTTCTGATAAAGGTAAGACATCGGCAGTACTATCCAATAACTATGGCGTCCCCCAGGGATCTGTTCTAGGGCCTATTCTTTTTTCTCTATATATAAATGACTTACCCTTATCTCTAAACACACAGTGCGAGTTATTTGCAGATGATACAACTATCCATACCAATCATTCTCATTGAATGAAGTTACATCTGCTCTGCAAGAAAGTATTCACTGCCTGCTTCGATGGTCAGAGTTAAATCATATGAGTCTTCATCCCAAAAAAACTAAGTACTTAATTATAACAACTCGACAAAAGCGACAAAATCTTTCAAACAATTCTACGGCTATCTATATCAATAACAACAAAATTGATGAAGTAGACCATCATAAAATTCTTGGAATTACAATTGACAATAACCTTTCTTGGATGTACCACATCTCTGCATTATGCAAAAAAGTATCAAAATGTGTACACCAGTTATCTAAAATAAAGCATTTCTTAGACCTAAACGCTAGGAAAATGTTTTTCAATGCATATAT
>JASPKP010000718.1:32500-38176 GCA_030674155.1 Stramonita haemastoma
AATATATTACAACACAGTACAATATATTACAACACAGTACAGTATAGTATATTACAGCACAGCACAGTATAATACATTGCAACACAGTATAATACATTACAGCACAGTACAAACATTACAGTACATTACAACACAGTATATTACAGTACATTACATTACAACACAGTATATTACATTACAACACAGTATATTACATTGCAACATAAAATATTACAGTACAATACATTACAACACAGTATATTACAGTATATTACATTACAACACAGTATATTACAGTATATTACATTACAACACAGTATATTACAGTATATTACATTACAACACAGTATATTACTGTATATTACATTACAACACAGTATATCACAGTTGTCACAAAGTGTCACTGATGACGACGACGACGACGACGATGATGATGATGATGGTGGTGGTGGTGGTGGTGGTGGTGGCGGCGTGGTGATGATGATGATGATGATGATGATGATGATGATGATGATGATGATGATGATGATGATAGTAAGGATGATGCTATAGACTATGAAGACTGCGATGACGAATATGACAATGACGACGACACGATGATATATGGATTATGATGCTGATGATAACGATAACAATGATGATGGTGCTGTTATAAGAATGATATACGATGATGATATGATGATGATAATGATGAATGATGATGAATGATGATGATGATGATGATGATGATGAAGTGGATGATAATATTATATTATATGTTAGATATATCAATTATCAATTATCACTTTTATGCCGACGACTCGCAGATTCAAAGCGTGACACACCTGAAAATCTTCCTTCTCTCTTGACAAATTGACCAGCTCCTTCAGATATCCAACACTGATGATACAAAACAAACTACAACTAAATGCAGATAAACGAAGCTATGCTCGTAGGCACCAAACACAAACTCTCCTCCATTCCAAACTTCAATAGAATTCGGCAATACGTCAGTTCCACTATCCACTTCTGTAAAGTATCTAGGAGTAGTTGTCGACAACACTCTCTCCATGCAAAAATTCATTACCCAAACCTGTCAGTCATGCTACTATCAACTACGGCGTATTAGCGCAATTCGAAAGTACCTGTCCACTGATGCAACATCCAAACTCGTCACTTCTCTTATTCTCTCACGTCTGGACTATTGCAATTCTCTTTTGGCTGGTCTGCCAGCATCATCCATCCACTCCCTTCAACGTATACAAAACTCTGCAGCTCGTCTGGTCCTCAGAAAGAAAAAATCTGAGCACATTACCCCTCTCTTGCAATCTCTCCACTGGCTGCCCATACCACAGAGAGTAAACTTCAAGATCAATACCCTCTGTTACAAATGTCTCCACAATACTGCACCCTCCTACCTCTGTGAATGTCTTCACTTGTACACACCTTCTCGCTGCCTCCGCTCGTCGGCAGATACTTTGTCCTTAAGAATACCCAGATTCAAACTATCTACCGTCGGCCGCCGCTCTTTCTCTGTTTCTGGTCCATCGATCTGGAACGACCTTCCTCTCTCCCTCCGGCAAAAGCCTACCTATGACACTTTTAAATCCAACCTCAAAACACACTTATTTCAAACCTAAATTTCTCTCCTTCCGCTTCAATCTCTTGCCTGTCCCTACCTTCAACATCCACCCGCCAAAGTGCATAACGTTTGTAGGTGTGTGTGTGCGCGCGCGTGCTGCGTGCGTGCGTGTGTGTGTGTATATTTGAATTTGTTAAAACTGTAGATTGTTGCTGATTGTGTGTTGTGTAGGTCGAATGCAAGCGCTTTGATTTGTTTTTGCAAGATATAGCGCTATACAAATTCCATGTATCATTATTATTATTATTAATAGCGATGATATCAATGCTGATGGTAACGATGATGATGATGATGATGATGATGATGATGATGATGATGATGATGATGATGATAGTAACGTGGATGCTAATAACGACGATGACGATGATAGTGATAATAACGTGGATGATGATAACATTGATGATAGTGATGACGATGGTGATGACAGTAATGATGATGACGATGATGACAACGATGATGATATAATAATGATGATGATGATAGTGATGATGATAGTGATGACAATAATGATAACAATGATGATGATGACAATAATGATAACGATGATGGTGATAACGATGATAATAATGATGATAACAATGACAGTGATAATAATGATGATAATAATGATAACGATGATAATGACGATAACGATGACGGTTTACAGGTACCTGGTCATAATGGCCACCATCATCACCTCTTTCCTCTTCCACATCATCGTCCTCACCAGCCGCATGCGAGCCGTCGCCCTGGGAGTCTCCACCCCCCACCCCCACCCCCACCCCCACCCCCCGCCCTCCCCTCTTCTGTCCCACCCCGTTCACCCAACCCCTCCCTCCTGGCTTCGTTCAGACCAACCCCCGCCCGCCAGTGCGCTGTCTGGGAAGCGCGCGTTGACACCACCGTTACCGCGGCGGGCGGCGAGACTCGCGAACCCGGCCCGTGACCTTGACCTTGACCCTGCCGTTCAAGGTCAGTTTTTGCCGTTCGGCGGCGGCGGGGGGCAAGAGCGGGCGGCGGAGGCGGAGAGGGGTCAAAGGTTGAGGAGAGGAAGGGAGGTGGAGGAGGCGTCTGACCTTTCTGAGGTCAGACAGGGGTCAGGGGTCAAGCTGGAGGAGAAACTAGGGCTTGACAGTGGCAGCAGAGACGGGAAAAGGAAAGTAGCAGCGCTTGGGGTTAGGGCCGGAGCCTCCTCTGTCCAATCCAGCGAAACTGAAGACTGGAGGAATCTTCCCAGACGAGGAGCAGGAGGAGGAGGAGGAGGAGGAAGAAGAAGAGAAAGAGAAAACAAGACAAAAAAAAGAAGAAGAAGAGGGGTGGTGGAGAGAAAAAACCGCGGGCGAAAAACACAAAACAAACGCAAAAGCCGCAACAACAACAACAACCACAACAACAACAACAACAACAAAAAGAACAAAAAAAAGCACAAGAAGAAGAAACTGAAAAAGAACAACAAAAACAACAACAAGAAAAAAACAAGGGGCGGAGAAGACTTGCTGGCTCCATCCCAACCCTGGGAAGAAGAAGAAGAGGAAGAAGCGAAACAGAACGAGGGAACGGAGAACGAGGTAAGGAAGAAGAGAGGAAGAGGGAGGAGGAAGAAGGAAGGAGGAAGAGGGGAAGAAGGAGGGGGGGGAGAAGGAGGGGGGATCTTCGTGGGTAACGCTTTGCCAGGTGGGACGCGCGTTCTACCTCCTCACGGACCTGTGCGTGTACGCCTTCCTCTTCTCTCTGTGCGTGTATTACACCCTGGTGGTCCTGGGCAAACCCGTGACCTTCAACCGCCTGGTGACCTTGTTCCTCTTCGGTCTCGGCGCGCCCGTGACCTTCGTGGTCTTGGCCATCCTCCTCCACACCTTCCTGCCCCCCTCCTCGTCCTCCTCCTCGTCCTCCTCCCCCACTCGCGCCCCGTTCGGGGCTTCCTGTACCGTGGACGCTTTGCTCCTAAGCGACGAACTGCACTGGGCCACCACGGGGCCGAAACTGGTGTGCGTGGTGCTGTCCTTGTGCCTCATGACGGTGTCCACGTACGGCTTCTGGCGTCTGCACGTGCCGGCGCTGCGCGCGTCCTCGGAGACGTTCTACGCGCGCCAGGGGGTCCTGAAGACCCTGAGCCTCCTCCTGGCGTGCTCCCTCGCCGAGCTCCTGTTTCTCGTGACCGAGTATCAGAAGAAGTACGGGAAAGTGGCTGATTCTGATTCCTCTGATTCTTCTGATTCTGATTCTTCGTCGTATGCCGTGCAGGCGTCCACGGCGGTTCTAGGCGTGAAAGGGTGCGTGTTGGCGTTGCTTCTGTGTTTCGGGGATTCTGAAGTGATGCATGCTACGTGTTGTGCCCCGTCTGGGGACTGGGCCGGGGAGCCTTGGTTAAGGGCGACGGTTAATGCTGCTTCTCCTTCTTGTTCTTCTCCGCCTCCTTCTTCGTCTTCTTCTGCTTCGCCGCAATGTAGAGGAGAGGGAGGGGGAAGAGGGGGAGGGGGAGGAGGAGGAGGAATAGTAGGGGGGTGTGGGGGGGGGGGTTTTTTTGGGGGGGGTTTTTCCCCGGGGGGGGGGGGGCCCCCCCCCGGGGGGGTTTATTTTTTTTCCCCCCTTTTTCCCCCCCGGGGGCCCCCCTTTGGCCTTTTTTTCCCCGGGGGGGGGGGGAAAAAAAGGGGGGGGGGGGGGGGGGGGGGGGGGTTGGGTTTTTTTCCCCCGGGGGGGGGGGGGGGGGGGGGGTTTGGGGGGGGAAAGGGGGGGGGGGGGGGGGGGAGGGGGGGGGGGAAAATTTTTTTTTTTTTTTTTTTTTTTTTTTTTTTTTTTTGGGGGGGGGTTTGGGGGGGGGGTTTTTGGGTGGGGGTTTTGGGGGAAAAAATTTTTTTTTTTTTTGGGGGGGGGGGTTTTGGTGTGGTGGGGGGGTTTTGGTTTTTGGGTTTTTTTGGGGGGGGGGGGGGGGGTTTTTTTTTTTTTTTTTTTTTTTTTTTTTTTTTTTTAAGGGGGGGGGGGAAAAAAATTTTTTTAAAAAAAAAAACCCAAAAAAAAACCCAAAAAAAAAAAAAGGGGGGGTTTTTTTTAAAGGGGGGGTTTTTGGGGGGGCCACTATGGGGAATCTCCTGGCTTGTCTGCCTCACTGTCCTGGGCCGGTGGTTTTATCTCTCAGTGGGACCGAGTATCCGGAAGAAGTACGGGGAAAGTGGATCTGATTTTTCTGATCCTTCTGATACTTCCTGATTCTGATGTCTTCGTCGTATGCCCGTGCAGGCTCCCACGGGCGGATCTAGGCGTGAAGGGTGCGTGTTGGCGTATGCTAGTCTTGTGTTTCGTCGCGCGTCGGGATTCTGGCTAGGGAATCTGAGAGGTAAAGATGGTGAAACAAAACACAAAGCATATGTGCAAGACTCAGATTTGACCACAATGTCCAACAGGAGGGGGGGGGGGGGGTGGAGGGGTAGATCGCCGAAGTAAATGCAGAGGGGCATGCGCTCAGCGTTGTTGAGTGGCCACGCCGTCTGGTGACGGGCCTCTGGGAGCCCTTGGTTTATTAAGCAAAGGGCGTAGAGACGGTTAATGGCTGGCTTCATGTGTGGTGTGTGCGATGAGTGTGTGTGTGTGTGTGTGTGGTGCGTGTTGTGTCGTGTGTGTAAATGAGAGGAGAGAGTAGAGAGAGAGAGAGAGAGAAACAAGAGAGAGAGAGAGAGAGAGACATGAGACAGAGACAGACAGACATATTGTACATTAATTTGATCTATTCATTATTATTTCTTTTTTTTGTATTTGAGTTTTTGAATTTTGTTATAAGAATTATTATTTCTAATTTAATATATTTACCAAATTCTCTCTCACATTATTTTACTCTCTCTTTATACCAACCTCTCACTGTCTATTTTTTACATTTTCTTTCTTTATCAATATCTCTTACATCATATTTCTTTTCACAACCGCCTATCATCTACTTTCCTTTAATCCTTTCTTCTTCCTTCATTCTTCTGTTTCTTTCTATCTTGTCTTTCGCTCTCGCAATGATAGATGGAGAGGGAGTTGGAATCAAAGCAGTTACGGGGGAGGGGGAGAGAAAACTGATGCTTGCACGTTAATATCTAAAAGGTAGCTCGCTTCAGCTT
>JASPKP010007183.1:0-2500 GCA_030674155.1 Stramonita haemastoma
AAAATGTTCTGTTGACTTTGTTTATACATAGGTTTCTTTCAAGATTTTTTCTTATAAAGGTGTTGAAAAAAATATTAAAGATACTCTTATAATAATTATTGATATAAACAGATTTTTTTTTTCAATTCCAACAGTTTTTATAATCCTATAAATGATCATTGCTAAAAAATAAAAAAAATAATAAAGTTTTTCTTTTTTCTATTTCATCAATCCGTTGAAAAGTGCTTGGGTGGCCTGATAGTTTTTTGTTAGGTTTATTAGTTATAAATTACGAGTTTCCCCTCGTTTTATTCTGGTGGTATGATTATAAAGTTGTTGTTTTTCTTAAATCCTTAGATGGTTTGATATAAGCTGGGCTAGAGATTATTTGAGGGCTTGTTTCCCCAATTTTCTGATTGGATAATGGCTTTGAAATGATTTTTTTTTAGTGTTTGCAAAACTCCAGAGGGTTTTCTTTGGGGCTATTTTTGTGAATTCAAATGAAGTATTTGTCCATATGCGTTTATTCATTGTCCCATTGTGAACCTTGTTATATACAGTCCCTGATATCAGGTCATCTCTAGCTCTATTTTCCCTGAATGCATTCAGATGATCTGTTTAAACATGAAGTCTGGTATAAGTCCTGTCACAACTGATGTTAGGTCAGGAAATAGTCATCTTTATTTGTAGTGACCACGCTGCAATACCCGCTGAATGAATTTCGAGAGCAGAAGGTTGTGAAATGAATACAAGTGTGATTGCCCCCCCCCCCCCCCCCCCCCAAAAAAAAAAAAACCCCAACTAGGCCCAGGAAAAACAAAGGCACAAAATTGTCAGGAAAGCATGCAGCAAAAGCCAGAAAAAAAAGAATTAAAGGATAAAAACTTAACACTACCACAAACACACTAGAGCAAACATAAACCCAGACAAATGTATATCACTGGTTTACACGTGTAGAAACGCATGCAGCAGCAGCACACACTAGAGCAACAATAAACCCAGCCGACTGTTCACTGCCGCTGAACATGAATAGACACAGGCAGCAATTCACACTGGGGCAGTTAGTGCTCTGGACGTAGGTAGGTAAGAGAAGTGCTGACTCAGGTTCATGGATGACAGGGAAAAGAAGGGAAGGGAAAGGGGCACATTTTTCCTTTTTTGTTGTTGCTTTGAGTGTTTGTTTTTTTTGCCAATGAAAGACGTGTGAAGGCCCACCAAAAAGATATGAAAAAGATGGTGCTCCATGATCTGCATGCAACTGAGGCCTTAAAAAAATGTGTGTGTGTGTGTGTGTGTGTGTGTGTGTGTGTGTGTGTTTTGTGTGTGTGTGTGTGTCTGTGTGTCTGTGTGTCTGTGTGTCTGTGTGCGTGTGTTTGTGTGTCTGCGTGTGTGTGTGTTTGTGGCTTTATTTCGAAGATAATGAAATAAGCACTCGTGTGCTTTTTTGCATTGTGCTTTTTTGCATCCAGCCCCCGTGTTTATGCAGTTTCGAAAATTATCTGCTCCCACTGACACACAATGGCCTATTCTTCCGAAAGGCAGAACGGGTTTAAATGTATGCGGAAGATGTTCTGCGTGCGTTCACACACGTGACCTCGGTTTATAGTCTCATCCGACTCTGTGTGTGTGTGTGTGTGTGTGTGTGTGTGTGTGTGTGTGTGTGTGTGTGTGTGTGTGTGTGTGTGTGTGTGTGTTATTTTCTTAAAGGTGGATTCATTGATTTATTAAAGAAAATTTTGGTCTTGCTGTGATGGCCAGTAATGTTAAAACTAAAATATGTTATTTTGTGATTTATTTGTTGGGGTTTCATATGTAATATTTGTGTGTGCTTTGTTATATTTTTTGTGTAAAGCTGGATTGACTGATGCTCTCAAGAAACAATTGTCTTGCTATGACAGTGTGTCATGTTACAAAGATTGAAAGTTATTTAGGGTTTTTTTGTTGTGTTTTTTTGTTTTTTGCCAATGAAGAAAGACGTGTAGAGCACCCACATACAAGAGAACAAAGAAATAAAAAAGACAAAAAAAGATGGTGCTCCACGATCTGCATGCAACTGAGGCCTTTAAAAAAAAAAAAAAAAAATATATATATATATATATATATATATAGTTTAAAGTCTGTCCCGAGCATAAGGCTCATCAAGCCGTGCTTTTCCTGGTTTCTGTGGCGTTAAGCGACTGAGAGTCATAGACTCCCCCCTGGATAGGACGCCAGTCTATCGCAGGGTTAACCCCCCAACACAAGGTTGGTACCCCTTTTACACCTGGGTGGGGTGAGAAAATAGCCATAAAGTGCCTTTTCCAAGGGCACAACGCCGTAGCCGAAAGCTGGGATCGAACCCGCAACCTTTAGATTACGAGTCCAACACCCTAACCACTAGACTACAGCGGCGGATATATATATATATATATATATATATATATATATATATATATATATATATATATATATATATATATATATATATATATATATATATATATATATATATATATATAATATATATATATATATATATATT
>JASPKP010007183.1:10000-13146 GCA_030674155.1 Stramonita haemastoma
GAGGGAGGGAGGGGGGATAAGAGAGAGAGAGAGGGGAGATTGAGAGAGAGAGAGGGAGAAGAGAGGGGAAAAAGAGATTGAGAGGGGGGAAGAAAGAGAGAGGGAGGGAGGGAAGGGAGAGAGAGAGAGAGAGAGAGAGAGAGAGAGAGAGAGAGAGGAGAAGAGAGAGAGAGGAGAGAGAGAGAGAGAGAGAGAGAGAGAGAGAGAGACTCGAACTCGAACTCGAACTCGAACTCGAAAGGTTTTATTTCATGAAAAAAAAAAGGCCACTGGCCCATAACATGAAGGGGGTTGCCGAATAACGATAACGAAAAATTTTGCTTTAAAAAGCTGAGCACACAACACCATTCCCATGCCATGGAAAAACACAGCATTGATTTGTAATGTACATGGAGACACGAACACTCTTTACAGTCCGGATATGTTACGGCATTCCCCAGCCTTTCTTTTGTCCAGTCATTGTCACAACCCTCTGCCTAGCTAGCCAAGACAGCGATGTAATAAGTTCTCTAAGTGTCGCCAAGGGTCCCCTTGAAGCACACCATAGGGTCTCCGTGTGTATTTTTTTTTTCTGGATTCCGCTTCCCATTCCGCAAACTGGCGAGTTTTGACCACGTTCCTCTTTTAACCATTTTTTCCCCTTGCTGTTTGACAAACCAGTACACACATAACTGGCTCATTCTGGTGGCAAAGCCAGCTGGATCACAAATGTCATCTGCCCACAGGTCACAAATCTTCACCATCGAAGATTAGGAAGATTTTCAAAGTGTGTATTTTTCTTTGTCTGTCCTCCCCTAAAGCCTTTTCTGTACCGATCATCATTTAGAGAGCCACATACTGTTTACTTTCCTTTGTAAATGCACCAACAATATTACCATCGTTCACCTCCAGGCTGCAAAACACACATAACAGCACAGCACTACAATCAACAACAGGGAGGTTCTAAAAATCAAAACCCGATGATAGCAACTTAACGATGTTTTTGTGTTGAGTCCTGTGTGGTGTGCCTGTTGGGAAGGTTCTAAACTCAATGCTAATCCTGCCAACTGCATTCCTGTTGCCACTTTTGCAGGTGGACCCTCTTGAGGCACTGAAACACAGTCACTTAACAAACACAAACCAAAAACACTTGCCTGCTTCTCTTTATGCTTTCAAGCGTTCCAAATCCTTCGGGTTTTGGAGTAGGTTTTTTTTTTTCCCTATAGTATTGTACTTGGTGCCTGCAATTCACTGTTGGAATCCGCCATGTTGGTTGACACTGCTTTTGTCCACTGGTTTAAAAGTCGCAAGACAAAAACCCCACCCCCTGTCCCCTTCTTCCGCCACTTCCCCCCCTGGAGACTGCATTTTGTCAGTCCGAGGGCCCTAGGGTCCTCTCCCAAAAAAAAAAAACCGCTGGAAGTCCAGTAACTGGCATTTTTTTTTAGAATTAAACGATTTTAACTGTAGCTTCCCAGAAAATGGTACGCCCTGTCCGCATTTCCCCGGGCCCCCCCCGTTTTTCGTGGGAAACCCAAAAACCCCCCCCCCCCGAAAGAGAGAGAGAGAGAGAGAGAGAGAGAGAGGGAAAAAGAGAGAAGAGAGAGAGAGAGAGAGAGAAGAAGAGAGAGAGAAGAGAGAGAGAAAAAAGAGAAGAGAGACAGACAGACAGACAGACCAGAAACAGAAAAAACAAAGATAGACAGAAAAGACAGAGACAAGAACACAGGGGCAGGGAGGAGAAGATAAAAGACAACAACAGACAAAAAGAACAGCGACAGGCAGACACACAGATTACACACAAAGAAGAACAAAGACTGACAACAGACACACAACACACAAACATGCACCCAGGGAAAGAGAGAGAAGAGAGAGGAGAGAGAGAGAGGAGAGAAGAAGAGAGAGAGAGAGAGAGAGAGGAAAAGGAGAGAAGAGAGGAGAGAGAGGAGGAGAGAGAAGAGAGAAGAGAGAAAGAAAAGAGAAAGAAGAGAGAGGGAAAAAAAAAAGAAGAAAAGACAGACAACGGGGCAGACAGGGGCGACAGACAACAGAAAAAAAAACAGACAGACAAACAGAAAAGAAAAAGAAGCCCACAACAACAGAAGATACAGAAAGACAACTACAGAGAGATACATAAATACAGAGAACAGAAGACAACAACAGACAGGACAGAAGACAACAAAAAAAAAAAAAGGGGGGGGGGGGGAAGAAAGAAAACGCCACTCACCGGCTCACCTTGGGGGTAAAACCAAATTCGAATAATCCCCCCCCCCGCCCCCCCCAAAAAAACACGGACATAATCCTTCTCTCCATTTTTTCGGTCTTCGCTGGCCCCTGACTTCAGGCCCCCCAAACCACAAAAAGGTTCGGGGGCTTTGCCAATGAGAGAAGCCCGGGGGTCTGCCCCCCCCCCTTTTTTCTTTTGGTCTTGCCCCCTTAAAGACCAAAGTTTTTCATGATTTTTTTTGCGTGGGGAAAATTATCATGTTTTTAAAAGTTGGTGTGTGTGGTGTGTGTTGGTGGTGTTGTGTGTGTGTGGGGGTGTGTGTGTGTGTTTGGGGGGTGTGTGTGTGTGTGTGAGAGAGAGAAGAAGAGACCGAGACAGAGAACCCAAAAGACAAGAGACAGAGGACAGAGAGACAGAGATTTTTTTCATTTTTAATGTAAAAGTTTTCTGTTTTTTCCTAGGGCGTGCAATATGTTTTTATTTGTTCTTTTATCTGTCCAAAAGAATCTGAGCATGTATAAAAAAAAAAAAAAAAAAAAAAAAAACCCCAAAAACCCCCCCCATCCGCTGCTTCAAATTTGTTTTCCCCCGGTCTAATTCTTTGTGTAGGATTCACCCATAATAAAAGCATGAGGGGCATGCCAAGGGATTTATTTTTTTTTTTCATTTTCAGCCTGGAGGGGGAAAGCTTGATCTTTCCAAAAAAATGTTAACACACATACCTCGATTTTTTGCCCATCCGAAAGACTACCACCCAGCCAACCACCACCTCATGGTCAAAAAAAAGGGTGGGGGAAAAAAATTTTGAGCCCAAACGGGATTTTGAACCAACGCACAACCCTTTACCCCGGCTCTGACTTTTTTTTTTTTTTTCTAGGGTAGTGCGGGTTAAAAACCCAGACCACCGATCATTCTTGGGGCTGCTTGTCTGCTTGTCCCC
>JASPKP010007184.1:0-13145 GCA_030674155.1 Stramonita haemastoma
TATATAAACTTTTGTAAGCAAACTTTGGGAATACATAAAAAAGCGATGGCATTACCCACTTTAGGAGAACTTGGACGATTTCCATTGACTATCAAAATACTTAGTCAGTTAATGTCTTTTTGGATACATGTAACAGAGAAAGACAAAAACTCATATGTTCAAATGTTGTATGATTATATGTATCAAAATAATGAATATGATCGGTGGATTAGCACAGTTAAAAATGTTCTGTGTAAAATTGGTTTTAAACATGTATGGGAAAACCAAAGTACACTTGATGTACACCGATTGTGCCATGCAATACAAACAAAACTGGAGAGTTTATATAAAACATTTTGGATTAACCAGAAACAAGAGTCCATAAAACTTAACTTTTATAATTTTGTGACTAAAGAATATAGACTAGAACCATATCTGATTAACTGTGAAAACAAAAACCATAGGAAAACATTTTGTAAATTTCGTACAAGTTGCCATGATTTAATGATAGAAAAAGGAAGATATAAGAATATACCAAGAGAGAACAGAACTTGTCAATACTGCAACAAAATAGAAGACGAGTTTCATTTACTTGATGAGTGTATCTTATATACTGAACAAAGAAAACAAATATTGGTAAATCTGAAATCTGATGTCAAAGAATATAAGAATGGTATAGACAAATTAAGCAATGTTTTAGTAACTGATAATCATCAAGCTGAAATAATTCAATATGTTTGTTCCTGTTTTGAAAAAAGAGAACAATTGAAATAAGATAGAATGCAACATGGTTTTGCTTTGTGGTGGTTTGGGGTTTTTTGCCTGCACATCATTTCAGTCATGCTGACCAGTGAATAGTATGTTGTATTGATGAATATGTTGAGTTTATTTTGTTGTGTCAATAAGTCCATGTGACTTTAATGGCAATAAATAATTTCTGATTCTGATTCTGATATAAAGCAGGTATTCTGTCCAACTAGAGCATCGAAGACAACACTCCAATCAACGTATATAAAACAGGTATTCCGTCACAACCATGGCATCTTTAAAGTCTGTCCCGAGCCTAAGGCTCATCAGGCCGGTGCTTATCCCAGTTTCTGTGGCGTTAAGCCACTGAGAGTCATAGACTCCCTCCTGGATAGGACGCCAGTCTATCGCAGGGTTAACCCCCAACACAAGGTTAGTACCCCTTTTACACCTGGGTGGGGTGAGAAAATAGCCCTAAAGTGCCTTTTCCAAGGGCACAAAGCCACAGCTGAAAGCTGGGATCAAACCCGCAACCTTTAGATTACGAGTCCAACGCCCTAACCACTAGACTGTACCAGGGCACGGCATCAAAGAACACTCCAATCAACGTATATAAAACAGGTCTTCAGTCACAACCACAGCATCAAAGACAACACTCCAAAGTATATAAAACAGGTCTTCAGTCACAACCACGGCATCAAAGACAACACTTCAATCAACCTATATAAAACAGGTATTTCGACACAACCACGGCATCAAAGACAACACTCCAATCAACGTATATAAAACAGATAATCTGTCACAACCAGGGCATCAAAGACAACACTCCAAGTATATAAAACAGGTATTCCAAACAGGTATTCCGTCACAACCACAGCATCAAAGACAACACTCCAACCTATATAAAACAGGTCTTCAGTCACAACCACGGCATCAAAGACAACACTTCAATCAACCTATATAAAACAGGTATTCAGTCACAACCACGGCATCAAACACAACACTCCCATCCACTGTCACACCCCCAACAGAAAGGTGAACTACTATCTGGTCACACAATACAAAACAATAACTCCACAACCATACAGTAAGGTGAACTAATATCTGGTCTCAATAAAATCACTCCACAGTCACACAGTCTCTGTCCCAGCCTAAGGCTCATCAGGCCGGTGCTTATCCCGGTTTCTGTGCGTTAAGCGACTGAGAGTCATAGACTCCCCCCTGGATAGGACGCCAGTCTATCCAGGGTTAACCCCCAACACAAGGTTGGTACCCCTTTTACACCTGGGTGGGGTGAGAAAATAGTCGTAAAGTGCCTTTTCCAAGGGCACAACGCCATAGCTGAAAGTTGGGATCGAACGGCAACCTTTAGATTACGAGTCCAACGCCCTCACAGTAAGGTGAACTAGTATCTTGTGATACAATACAAAACAATCACATTCACAGCCACAAAGACCAACACAGCTGTAGACTCGACCTACAAAAAATTACACAGGGAAACAGCAGGATAGATAACGGATCTAAACAGCACCTGGAGACATCCACAGTCACCAGCAGGTAGAAGAACATCAGGCAAACTGACACACAAGCCAAAGACAGCACTACTGCCAGTCTGAACTATCCACTCCCCTCAAAAGAGGTCAACAACAACAATATCACCAAGACAATAAACTCCCCAGCACTCTTGAAGCCACCACTGGGAAGGAACAAAACTACAGCCGTCAACTCCTAGAGTTGCCACAAAGCAAACAGCAAAAATGATATAGATGCAGGAAGAAACTAGTTACACCTGTCAACTCCTAGAGTTGCCACAAAGCAAACAGCAAAAATGATATAGATGCAGGAACAAACTGCAGCTGTCAACTAGAGTTGCCACAAAGCAAACAGCAAAAATGATACAGATGCAGGAACAAACTGCAGCTGTCAACTAGAGTTGCCACAAAGCAAACAGCAAAAATGATATAGATGCAGGAACAAACTACAGCTGTCAACTCCTAGAGCTGCCACAAAGCAAACAGCAAAAATGATATAGATGCAGGAAGAAACTACAGCTGTCAACTCCTAGAGCTGCCACAAAGCAAACAGCAAAAATGATATAGATGCAGGAACAAACTACAGCTGTCAACTCCTACTAGAGTTGCCACAAAGCAAACAGCAAAAATGATATAGATGCAGGAAGAAACTACAGCTGTCAACTCCTACTAGAGTTGCCACAAAGCAAACAGCAAAAATGATATAGATGCAGGAAGAAACTACAGCTGTCAACTAGAGTTGCCACAAAGCAAACAGCAAAAATGATATAGATGCAGGAAGAAACTACAGCTGTCAACTCCTACTAGAGTTGCCACAAAGCAAACAGCAAAAATGATATAGATGCAGGAACAAACTACAGCTGTCAACTCCTACTAGAGTTGCCACAAAGCAAACAGCAAAAATGATATAGATGCAGGAAGAAACTACAGCTGTCAACTCCTACTAGAGTTGCCACAAAGCAAACAGCAAAAATGATATAGATGCAGGAACAAACTACAGCTGTCAACTCCTACTAGAGTTGCCACAAAGCAAACAGCAAAAATGATATAGATGCAGGAAGAAACTACAGCTGTCAACTCCTACTAGAGTTGCCACAAAGCAAACAGCAAAAATGATATAGATGCAGGAACAAACTACAGCTGTCAACTCCTAGAGTTGCCACACAGCAAACAGCAAAAATGATACAGATGCAGGAACAAACTACAGTTGTCAACTAGAGTTGCCACAAAGCAAACAGCAAAAATGATATAGATGCAGGAACAAAACTACAGCTGTCAACTCCTAGAGTTGCCACAAAGCAAACAGCAAAAATGATACAGATGCTGGAACAAACTACAGCCGTCAACTCCTAGAGTTGCCACACAGCAAACAGCAAAAATGATATAGATGCAGGAACAAACTAGTTACAGCTGTCAACTCCTAGAGTTGCCACACAGCAAACAGCAAAAATGATATAGATGCAGGAACAAACTAGTTACAGCTGTCAACTCCTAGAGTTGCCACAAAGCAAACAGCAAAAATGATATAGATGCAGGAACAAACTACAGTTGTCAACTAGAGTTGCCACACAGCAAACAGCAAAAATGATATAGATGCAGGAAGAAACTACAGCTGTCAACTCCTAGAGCTGCCACAAAGCAAACAGCAAAAATGATACAGATGCAGGGCTGGCATCACCTGAAGACTGAACACACAAGTCACCAGCAGGTATGAAGTCAGAGGAACTGACAGCAAACCTCCAGAGACTGCACCACTGCTATAACTGGCCTGACTACAGCCCCCCTCACTGTAGTAGTAGTAGTAGTAGTAGTAGTAGTAGTAGTAGTAGTAGTAGTAGTAGTAGTAGTAGTAGTAGTAGTAGTAGTAGTAGTAGTAGGCACCCATCAGTCTCCGAAGACTATGGAGTTGCGCTCTCTAGTCTTTAGAGCGCAAAGCCTGGGCAAGTATGCTTGGAGGGCAAGCTGTTACCCATGCAGCAGACCCCCCCTCTCCACGGCACTGGAATGATCCATTGGAAAGGCAATGACCGATAGGAATGGTTCCAGTAGGTTCCAGTACCAGTACCGTCGCAGGAGCCACCAGAACGTTGCCATATATCTATAGCCCCGAGCTGCTCTGGGACTCCAACTCCCGGATTTTTCCTTAGGGATGGTGTCTAAACATGACACCTGTGTGCATGCTGGTTTGTTATAATTTTGTCATCCGGTAGGCCGGCACACGATGGCCTACTCCTCCAAAAGGCAGAACGGGGTTTTAACGTGTGCCCCTCACTGTAGGAGTCCTGGAAGCCGTACATAAAAAGTAAATAGGACAAACATTAATCACAGAAGAATAACACAGCACAGTATGCAACCATCACCTCCACACACTACAAGACAATACCCATACCAATACCAATACCACCACATGATCAAAAAGGAATTCGCCTGGTCACAAGCCATATATAATACATTAAAAATGATGAACAGAAACATTTATCACCCAAAACAATAGGATTCAATCATTAAAAACAAATACACAGACACAGACACAGACACAGACACAGACAGACACAGACACACAGACAGACACAGACACAGACAGACACAGACACAGACAGACACAGACACAGACAGACACAGACACAGACACAGACAGACACAGACAGACACAGACAGACACAGACACAGACACAGATACAGACAGACACAGACAGACACAGACACAGACACAGACAGACACAGACACAGACACAGACACACACAGACACACAGACACACAGAACACACAGACACAGACACAGACACAGACACACACACACACACACACACACACACACACACACACACACACACACACACCACACACACACACACACACATTTGAGGACCTTTCAGCATCAGATCTACCACATATTGATGATAAAATCCCTCAATTTATATATAAATTAGCTAACTGGAGTTATTTTCATTGGTTTTTCCAAGCTACTGATATTGAAACGATTGCAGAGGATGATGTTGATAAGTTTTATTTAAATTTTGTGGCAATGCTTATTCAAGCAGCTGAGTTTTCTATTCCCAAATGCAAAATCAGGAAGAATTGGAAAACGATCAGGCAATAGATGGTGGACTAAAGAATGTGAGGATGCCGTAAACTATAAAAAGGAACAGTATAAAATATGGTTAAAAAAACAATCAGAAGAAAACTTTATTCATATGAAATATGCCAAATGTCATTGTAAGAAAATAATTGCTCAGGCGAAAAACAAGTATTGGACAGAATTCTGTATTAATGAAGTTTCAGAATCCAAGGACATTCATAAAGTTTGGAAAAAAGTTTCTGAAATGAAAAACGGATTTCAACTTCTATCATATCTTATCAAGTTTGAAAATAACAGATTTCCAAGCATAGCTGAAAAAGCAGAAGCCTTTGCTACAATGTTTGCAGATAATAGTTCATCCTTAAAGCTTCAATCAGACATCAAAAGTTATGACTCTTCAGAAAAGCTAGACAAATTAGAAAATATATCAACATGTAATGCGGATTATTTGAATGCTCCCTTTCAGTATGATGAATTTATTGAAACTTTAGATTCTTTTACTTATAACAAGACGGCAGTCGGTCCTGATGGTGTAACCTACCAAATGCTGGCCCATATGCCTGTAAATGGAAAAGGATACTTTTTTCATTTTTCCAAAAGTGTTGGATAAATGGCACTCTTCCTAATTTCTGGAGGCAGTCTATAGTAGTTCCAATCCTTAAGAAAGGTAAGCTGCGGTCATCAATAGATAGTTATAGACCAATTGCTCTAACTTCACATGTGGGTAAAGTAATGGAAAACAATTATACATAAGCGTCTGTTTCATTATTGTGAGAAGAATAATGTCATACCAACTAATCAGACTGGCTTTCGAAAGGGAAGATGTACTTCTGATCACTTAGTTAAATTAACTTATCAAATCAAAAAACAATTTGCCAGAAGGAAAAGTGTGTTAGCTACATTCTTAGATGTAAAGATAGAGTCTGTCATGAAAAACTGTCCCATAAATAAAAGAATATTGGTATCAATGGAATGTTATATAAACATCTTCACAATTTTTTATATAATGGATCAATTTGCACTAAATTTGGTTCAGCTTACTCATCCTATAAGTCTATCAATTTAGGTATACTGCAGGGATCAGTGCTTGCCCCAATTTTGTTTTCTATTCTTGTACATGACCTCCCTAGTTGTTTGTCAACTAATACTCAAGTCGTTCAGTATGCTGATGACATCGCTATATAGATAAATACTTCAGTTAGGAAAAACACCAAAAAGAGAGTTATCAGTTATGTTGAAAATTTATATCAAGATGAATTAAATAAATTATGTAGCTTTATGAACGAGAATAAGTTAGAACTATCTGCAGAAAAAAATGTCTTGTGCTCTTTAATAATGGTGAAAATTCGTCAAAATTACCAATCCTAAATTCAGAAGGAACAGTGCTTAAGTATAAACCATATGTCAAATTCTTAGGTGTAATTTTGACTAGAAAGCTGAGCTGGAAGATGCACATCAACCAGTTAATAACCGCGGCAAAGAGAAGACTTAACTTTTTAAAAGTAATAAGTTATCAGGCATGGGGTCAAGATACTAAAACACTGATACATTTGGCTCAATCTTTAGTAGGCTAAAAATTAATCTATGGACAAGAAGTTTATTTTTCTGCTGCAGATTATCTGCTTAAAAAATTACAAAGTTTAGACAGTAAAGCCATAAAGATAGCACTTGGTGTTCCTGCCCATGCTAACACAGCTAATACCTATAAAGAAGCACATTTACTATCTCTTTCTGATTAACGAAGATTGGCGGTATCAAAGTACGTGATTCGAAGTCTCTCTAATCCAAATTCAGTAAAAGATGAAATACTTATGGATCAAGACACTGATTATCCAAAACGAGCATGCGATATTTCATTTCTGCTGCGAATTAAAAATTATACTGATTCATTAATGAAAGAAAATGGCATTGACATAGCAATGATTCCAAATTTGCCAATGGTTCCCCAAATGCCTCCATGGGAACATATTTCAGCTAACTTTGACATTGATTACATGGATGTAAAAAAGAATGAAGATCAAAATCTTCTCACTGTTGATGTAAAAAGCCATATTGAATGTAATTATTTCAATCATTTAAAAGTGTATACTGATGGATCTGTATTGGAATCAGGCAGAAGTGGGGCAGCATTTGTGATTCCTGCTTTAAAAGTGCAAAAGTCGTTTCATTTAGGATTTTTCTGTTTTTACGTCTGAATTATTTGCAATTCTTTGCCTTGAAGTTTTTGTCTAATATGGCTCTTGATATTTACCACATACTTTTTTGCGTTGATTCAAAAGCAGTATTGATGGCACTAAAGAACTGGCAGGGGAAAATAAGGACAGATATTATCATCATCATCAACCAAAGCCTTTTTATGCCTTCTTGGCATGTAGGGCAGCAACAAAGGTTCTCCACTCCTGCCTGTCTTGGGCCAGTTTCTGAATGGTTCCCCAGGAGTGTTGGAGGGTCTTCAGCTCTGTTTCTATTGTCCGACGCCAGGTGTTCTTGGGTCGTCCTCGCCTGCGTTTTCCCTCTGGTGTCCAGTGGAGGGCTGTTCGGGCGATGTCCCCTTGTTCCCGTCGGCTGATGTGTCCTATCCATCTCCATCGTCTTTGCATAATGAAAGTATCTATATTTTCTTGGTTGCAGCCGGCCAGGAGTTCTTGGTTGGAGATGGTCTCAGGCCAGAAGATGCGCAGTATTCTCCTGGGTTCTTCGTGTGGAATGTAGACAGTTTGTTAATGTCACTCTCAGTCATCCTCCAGCATTCCGAGCCATACAGGAGGGTGGAAAGTACACAGCTCTGATACAGTCTTAGTTTGGTCTTTGTGCTGTATTGGGATGACTTCCACACATTGTTCAGATTTCTGAAAGCAGTTCTTGCTTTGTTGATGCGGTTTTTGATGTCACTGCTTGCTCCGCCATCATGCCTGACAGTACTCCAGAGGTATGTGAACTCTTCAGTTGTTGGCAGATCTTCTCCGTTCACTGTGACAGGAGAGGGATTCTGAACGTTTAGCATCATCACCTCTGTCTTCTTCTGGCTGATTTTCAGGCCTACTTGCTGGGCAAAAGTGTTGAGACGGGATGTCTTCTCCTGGATATGATGGTGGGTGTGTGAGAGCAGTGCCAGATCGTCAGCAAAATCTAGGTCTTCAAGTGTTGTGAATGGAGTCCATCTGATACCCCGCAGCTGGTCAGCTGTTGTCTGTTTCATCACCCAGTCGATTGTCAGGTTGAAGAGCAGTGCTGACATGGGGCAGCCTTTTTTTCGATGTATGCTGTCAAAAGCTTTCTCAAAGTCTACAAAGTTGATGTACAGCTGTCTCTGTCATTCCGTGCACTGTTCGATGATGTTGTGCAGGGTGAATATCTGATCTGTGCATCCTCTTCCTGGTCGAAAACCTGCCTGTTCTTTTCTGAGTCGTTGGTCCACTGCTTTTGAGATTAGTTTCAATATTATTTTTGCTAGGATCTTGCAGAGTGATTCCTCTCCAATTGTTACAGTTGCTCAGGGCTCCTTTCTTTGGGATCTTCACAATGACTCCTTTTGTCCAGTCTTCTGGTAGCTGTTTCTCCTCCCATATAGCTGTAAAGAGTGGTTGTAGAACCTTGGCTGCAAACTCTGTGTCTGCTTTGAATAGCTCTGCATTTAGGTTGTCCTGGCCAGGGGCTTTTCGGTTCTTGAGAGATCTGATGGCTGTTTTAATTTCTTTCTTCTCTGGTGGATTGATGTTAACACTAAGGTCGGCATCAGGGTCTTGTACATCTGTCTCTTCAGTTGGTGGTGGTCTGTGGAGAACTTCGTTGAAGTGTTCTGCCCATCTAGCATCTTGTTCTGCTTCTGTGGTGAGGAGTCGGCCCTGTTTGTCTACGATCGGTGTCTGTGTTTCCCCAGTATTTGCCACTGACAATTTTGGTGATCTTAAACACCTGTCCTTGTTCTCCTTTGGCGGCGGCCTCTTCTGCTTGGCTTGCAATATCATCCAAGTAGGCTCGTTTGTCTGCTCTTGCCATCTTCTTCACAGTTTGGTCTGCCTCTCTATACTGTCGTTTGTACCTCTCTCTTATTCGCTCGGACTTGGTTTCCAGAATTTTCTTCTGTTCTCTCCTGTTCTCAATGGCCTGCCAGGTGTCTGTTGTGATCCACTTTTTCCTCTTCCTCTGTCTCTGTCCTAAGCATGTTTCGCTGGCTTGTGTGTAGGCTGTTTTGACTTGTTCCCACATGATGTTAATACCAGTCATGTCTGGTTGTGTGTAATTTTCAGCATCCACCAGTGCTTGGAACTTGTTTTTCAGCTGAAGGATGAAAGCACTCTTTGCTTTGATGTCACGCAGCTTCTCCACATCAAACTGTTGTTGTCTGAATTTCTTAGATATATTTTTCCTCAGCTTTACTTTGAGGATGGCAGTGACAAGGTGGTCGTCACTGCCAACATCAGCTCCCCTCTTTACTCTTACATCTAGCAGCGATCTCCTCCATGTCCCATTGATCATCAGATGGTCGATCTGGTTCTTGTCTCTTCCATTGGGGGAAAACCAGGTAAGCTTGTGGATTTCAGGGTGTGTAAACAGTGTCCCTCCAATAATGAGGTTGTTTGTCATGCAGAGTTCCACCAGTTTCTCTCCTTGTCATTCATGGTGCCACACCCTTCCTTTCCCATGGCTCTTTCTTGGCCTATGTTGTCATTTCCAACTTTTGCGTTCAGGTCGCCCATTACAATCTTCATGTCATGGCTTGGGATATTTTCCAGTTCTGCTTGTAGCTGTGCATAGAATTCGTCTTTGTCTTCTTCTGCACTGTCGTTAGTTGGTGCATAGCACTGGATGATGGTGGTGTTAATATGTCTCCCCTTTATTCTTATCTTCATCAACCTGTTGTTGATAGGTTTCCATTCCATCAGGCACTTCTCTATTCCTTTCTTCATGATGATGGCTACTCTTTCACGGTGCTGGTTGTCCCTTCTGCCGCTGTACAGCACTGTCTCTCCTGTGTTGGTTTTGCATCTGCCTGATCCTGTCCGTCGGCTCTCGCTGACTCCTAGGATGTGTAGGTTATTGCGTTTCATTTCTGCTGTAACTTGCGCCAGTTTTCCTGTCTCATACATCGTTCTAACATTCCAGAATCCTATTCTGGTCTTGGTTTTGGCGCTCAAGACTTCCATCTTCCTGTCAGTGGCTTCCTCTCGGCTTTCACCACTGTCATTCATACAAGTATCTTTTGATGACTCTGGAAGCCCGTGGCACCCAGTAGTGTTGAATTTCTTTGTTGCTGTTTCTGTAACAAACTTTTTTTTACAGAACAGCGTTGTTAGCCCTGTGTCCAACCCCCTACCTGGGGGAGTGGGGCGACCTTAGTCGCCTCGCGGGCAGGGACCCTATTCTTGTCATGCTCGCTTTGCAAGCATTCCCTGGGAGTCCCATGGGGGACAGATATTATATTTGAGATTAAATTTTTTGATACATTGTATTGCAAGCAGAGGCATCCAAAATGACTATTTGTTGGGTCCCTTCTCACTGTGGAATTTATTGGAATGAGTTGGTTGATTCTTAAGCAAAACAAGTTGCCTCTGACTGTAGCATTGAAACGTTTGGTTTCAACCTTGTACTGTCGTATGAAATTAGTGCTAAATTGATGAATAGAACGCATTCCAAAATGAAAACATCCCATTTTGAACACATTTCTTGTTCTCGTAAACTAGAAATTTTACTGTATAAACTGAGGTTAAATGCATGGAATACCAAATATTCTAAAAATGTGTCATGTTGCTGTTCTCAACCTCTTTCAATCCACCATTTATTGTTTGATTGCCCAGTTCTTATTGACCTGTTTAGAAGGAAGGACTAAAAAATTAGAAAAAAAAGATAATGCCATGTTTTATACTCCCCAGCAGTTCATAACATCAGCTGCTGAAGTTATATTTTCTTCTCCATAAGACCTGTACTGTAGTTTTTAATATATATAAAGAGAGAGAAGAGAGAGAGAGAAAAGAGAGAGAGAGAGAGAGAAAAGAGAGAGAGAGAGAGAGAGAGAGAGAGAGAGAGAGAGAGAGAGTGAATGAATGAATGAATGAATGATCTTTATTTTTCAAGGGTTACAGAGTAAGAAATTACATACTTTTTTCCATCTGGCCCTTGCCCTGACCCAGGGGAATAAAGCTAAGGAACCCCCCCCCTACCCCTACATAAACCGCATCACTAACAACAACATTCAACCAATATTTTAAAAGAAGAAAAAAGGAACATTCAAGAAAACGCCTCACCTTAACTGGAGAAAAAGAGAGAGAGAGAGAGAGAGAGAAGAGAGAGAGAGAGAGAGAGAGAGAAGAGAGAAGAGAGAGAGGGGAGAAGGGGAGAGAGAGAAGAGAGGAGGAGAGAGAGAGAGAAAGAAGGGGAGAGAGGAGAGGAGGGAGGAGAAAAGAGAGAGAGAGGGGAGAGAGAGAGAGGAGAAAAGAGAGAGAAGAAGAGTGAGAGAAGAGAGAGAGAGAGAGAGAGAGAGAAGAAGAGAGAGAGAGAGGAGAGAGAGAGAGAGAGGGGAGAGAGAGAGGGAGAGAGGGAGAGAGAAAGAGAGAGAGAGAGAAAAGAGAGAGAGAAGAGAGAGAGGAAGGAGAGGGGAGAGAAGAGGGGAGAAGAGAGAGAGAGAGGAGAGGAGAGGAGAGAAAAAGAGGAGAAAAAAGAAAAGAGAGAAGAAGGAGAGAGAGAAGAGAGGGAAGAAGAAGGGGAAAAGAGAGAAGGGGAGAGAGAAAAAAAGAGAGAGAGAGAAAAGGGGGAAAAGAAGGGGAAAGAAGAGAGAGGGGAGAGAGGGAAGAGAAAAAAGAGAGAGAAAAGGGAAAAAGGGGGGAAAAAGGAGAAAGGGGGAAAAGGGAAAAAGGGGAGGGGGGGGGGGGGTGGGGGGGGCCCCCCCCCCGGGGGTTTTGGGGGGCCGGGGGGCCCTTTTTTCCCCCCCCCCCCCGCCCCCCGGGGCCCCCCCCTTTTAAAACCAAACCACAAAAACCCCCCAACCCCCAAACCCCCCCCCCCCCCCCCCCCCCCCCCCCCCCCCCCCCCCACCCCCCCCCCCCCCCCCCCCCCCCCCCCCCCCCCCCCCCCCCCCCCCCCCCCCCCCCCCCCCCCCCCCCCCCCCCCAACACCCCCCAGAGCCCCCCCCACTTGCAACCCCCATAAGCCCCACCCCCGAAAAAACCCCAAAAAAAAAATGCCCCCCCCCCCCACCCCCCCCCACACCCCCCCCACACACCCACCCCCCCCACCCACACCCCCCCAAAACCCCCCCCCCCCCCAAAACCACCACCCCCAAAATGCAGCTAGTTAGTTTTATGCCGGCCCCAAAATTTTTTTCAACCTGCATACCCCAAAAAAACACCCCTTTGGATGAGAGACAAATAATTTTTTTAAATAATAATTAAAAAAAAATTTTTTAAAAAAACCCCCTGCACTTAAAAAGAAAAAAAAATTTCCCACTTTACAAAGGATCCCCCCCCCTAAAAAACCAAAAACCCCCTCAGCTCTCCCCCCCTCTTTTTTCTTGGAATTCGTTTTCCTTTTTTTTCTTTTTCTTCCCTTCTTCTTCCCTTTGAATTTTTTCCCTTTTTTAAAATTTTTTTTTTTTTTTCTTCTTTATAATTCTTCCCTTTGCAATTCTTTTTCTTCTTTTTTTTCTTTTTTTTTTAAAATTTTCTTTCCCTTTTTTTTCCTTTTTTTTTTTTCCTTTTTTTCTTCTTCTTTCTTTTTTCTTCCTTCTTATTTTTGAAAATTTTTCTTTTTTCAATTTTTTTCCCCCTTTCAATTCTTCTTCGCAAAAATTTTTTTTCTTCTTTTTCTTCAC
>JASPKP010007185.1:0-13144 GCA_030674155.1 Stramonita haemastoma
TTGCCTTTAGAGCAGGCTGAAATGTCTGCTTCCATATGGCATAGAACATTAATGCACATACACACACTGCATTTTTGGGGGGTAGGAGGGGATGCATAACAGCAACAGGGGACTGATGTGCATTTTTACCGTATGCATGTGTGTTGAGGCAAAGGGGGTTAAGGCTGTGGCTGGTCTAAATAATATAGGTTGAGCTGGAAGGTTGACAGAACCCTCACCCTTCATGCACCATGTTCCACTTGTACTCCAACCATGCCCTGATGTCAGGTCTCTATCTCTGACATTTGAAAGCCATCAACACAACTGAAAACGACACAAAATACAACTGAACCTAACCCGTCCCCAAACCGAACCCTACCAGTCCCCAAACCGTACCCTACCAGTCCCCAGGCAGTATCCAACCAGTCCCCAAACCGTACCCTACCAGCCCCCAGGCTGAAGAGAAACAGAAGTGAAGAAAAGAGAAACAGGAGAGAACAGAAATAATCAGAACTGAACTAAACAGCTTCAAAACAATGCACAACACAACTTAAGTTGTTTTTTTTCCATTTCTCGGTTAGAGCTCTGAGGTTTCACCAATGGTGAGATTTGGTGTACATGTCAGTGTTGTTGCCAACCATGAAGGTAGCCACACTCAAGACTTTGGGATGTATGCTGGGCATATGTATATATGGGAATTAAGGCACTGGTCGGTCTGCACTTGAAGTTGACATGGGAGATCATAAAAATCCCCATCCTCAATTAACCAGACACAGCCAACATTCGAACCCACGACTTCATGGACCCACAGGATTGAAGCCGAACTGTTTTAACCACTCAGCTATGGCATCCATCACAGCACAGCTCCAAACATCCAGAACACTGCATAGCACAGTTCAAAATAGAGTAAAACATCCAGAACACTGCATAGCACAGTTCAAAATAGAGTAAAACATTAAGAACACTGCATAGCAGCACAGTTCAAAATAGAGTAAAACATTCAGAACACTGCATAGCAGCACAGTTCAAAATAGAGTAAAACATTCAGAACACTGCATAGCAGCACAGTTCAAAATAGAGTAAAACATTCAGAACACTGCATAGCAGCACAGTTCAAAATAGAGTAAAACATTCAGAACACTGCATAGCACAGTTCAAAATAGAGTAAAACATTCAGAACACTGCATAGCACAGTTCAAAATAGAGTAAAACATCCAGAACACTGCATAGCACAGTTCAAAATAGAGTAAAACATTCAGAACACTGCATAGCACAGTTCAAAATAGAGTAAAACATTCAGAACACTGCATAGCACAGTTCAAAATAGAGCAAAACATCCAGAGCACTACACAGCACAGTTCAAAATAAGAGTAAAACATTCGGAGCACTGCATAGCACAGTTCAAAATAGAGTAAAACATCCAGAACACTGCATAGCACAGTTCAAAATAGAGTAAAACATTCAGAACACTGCATAGCAGCACAGTTCAAAATAGAGTAAAACATCCAGAACACTGCATAGCACAGTTCAAAATAGAGTAAAACATTCAGAACACTGCATAGCACAGTTCAAAATAGAGTAAAACATTCAGAACACTGCATAGCACAGTTCAAAATAAGAGTAAAACATTCAGAGCACTACACAGCACAGTTCAAAATAAGAGTAAAACATTCGGAGCACTGCATAGCACAGGTCAAAATAGAGTAAAACATTCAGAACACTGCATAGCACAGTTCAAAATAGAGTAAAACATTCAGAACACTGCATAGCACAGGTCAAAATAGAGCAAAACATCCAGAACACTGCACAGCACAGTTCAAAATAGAGTAAAACATTCAGAACACTGCATAGCACAGTTCAAAATAGAGTAAAACATTCAGAACACTGCATAGCACAGGTCAAAATAGAGCAAAACATCCAGAACACTGCATAGCACAGTTCAAAATAGAGTAAAAATTCAGAACACTGCATAGCACAGGTCAAAATAGAGCAAAACATTAAGAACACTGCATAGCACAGTTCAAAATAGAGTAAAACATCCAGAGCACTGCACAGCACAGTTCAAAATAGAGTAAAACATTCAGAGCACTGCACACCATAGTTCAAAATAGAGCAAAACATCCAGAGCACTGCACAGCACAGTTCAAAAGAGAAGCACCATGAAATGGGGAAAGGCTTGAAAGGCACATTTGTGACTGTGGTCAAACAGTAATAACAGTAACCCTGCAGTAATAACCTGCATCATAAAATGACCTTGAATGCCAGTCTTTAAAAAAACACAAGAACAACAGCATAATAGTAATGATAAACCATAGAATGTAAATTGTAGACATATAAAATTAAAACTTTTTAAGAAATGCATCGCTTTTATGAAAAGAATGCTCAGTTAAAAATTTGTCGTAGAATTGAATGGTAAATGTGTCTAATTTCACTGGTCAACAAATTTCTCATTTGTAAAGCACATCACAGATCTTCATTTCAAGTCAAAATCGTGATCACATAGCCAATTAACAGCTGACCTCTGGCACTAAAAACAATGTGTGAGGACAGGTCTGTGCAGCTTGCACTGTCTAAGTCATCAAACATCCATAAACAGTCATCTGCAAGCCAGTAAAAGTAAGAATGGGGTACAATTCAGTTTCACTGGGGTGGGGGGGGGGGGGGGGGGGGGGGGGGTGCTTGACTTTAAAAAAAAAAGTTTTTTTTAAAGTATCACCAAATTTTACCAGAAGAAAAAACCACATCTGATGGTAATATTGAAATAGTTTACTACTTTCTGTCAAGAATGCCATATATGTTAAAACTCTGCAAATGAAAACCAAAATATGCATACACATATCTATAGCTCTGGAGTTCACCAAAGCAGAAATGGTAAGATTTTGTGTATGCGACCATATTAAGGTGACCGCATTCATACTTTGGGGATAATGTCTTAACATGACACTGTTGTGTAAGCATTTAAAAAATCTGTTAACTGTCATCTGTTTTTACTGGCATGCAATGGCCTACTCTTCTGAAAAGCAGAACAGGTGTTAACATGCGCAAGATGTTGATTGTGCATTTGTTTACAAATGGGACCTCTTTCTATAGTCTCATCCAAAGAACTTTCACGGGAGTGTAGCTGGTGTTAACTCCAGGGGAAAAATCCCCTCAAACAAGCGTCTTGGTGATGGCTCTAAACCAAGCCATCAGATCATGAGCTTCACACCTTCCTTCACCTGTCCCATAGTCCCGTGGACCGTGGGGGCGCAACTGAAAATTTTGCAACCAGCTTCCTCCACTCCCCACGGTCCTCCGCCCTCCATAGTAGATCGTTCCACCCGGAGCTCCACACGCTAACCACTAAATGCTGTTTCCCCTCCCTTCCTTCTACTTCATCAGTCTTTGGCTTTGTGAACTGCTGGTCCTCTTTCCTTTCAGTTGATGAAACCTGAAGACTAGAATGATAATGACCACTGTCCAACCAGTGGACAGGATGGGGCCTGCAGACTGTTCCTTCCCACCTTCATGGAAAAGGCACTCCTGTCTTTCTGACCAAGCTGGGGGTAAAGACGCCTGTGGGCATAGAATTCCCATGGCGGCTTGAACATGTATCTATCTATCTATCTATCCCTTAGTCTGGCGACTGTGGGGGCACCCCTAAAGACTTGACAACCAGTTCCCTCCATTCCTCTCTCTCTCTGTACTGCCTTTCTCAGTATTTTGTTAAGTTCTAGGCCTGTCCATTCACTGATGTTGTCCTCTCATCTCTTCCTTGGTCTGCCTTTTTCTTCCTCCTTGGACAGCACCTTGCAGTATTGTTTTTGCAAGTCCTTTTGGTCTTGTTACATGCCCGTGCCACTTAAGTTTACGCTTCTTTACGATTGACAGAAGGCCTTCATAGGGACCCATGGCTTGCTGGATTCTGTTATGCATTTCTTTGTTGCTTATGTGGTCTCTGTAGGAGATGCCAAGGAGTCTCCGGAAGCATCTCATCTCTACCGCCTGTACTCTTCTCCAAATCAGCAGTCAGGGTCCACGATTCACAGGCATACAGGAATATAGATCTGCTGAATGTGTATAGCAGACATTTATTCCATCAGGCAGTTTTTCAGTTTGACGTTTCAGCTGTTTTTCAGGGACAACTTCAGCTGAAGGATGGTGTATGGCCTCTGAGCTGGTTTGTGACTGATGGCTGTACAGCTTAGTCAGTGGAGACTAGTTGCTTCACAACATGAAGGAGAGAACATTGCAGGTATTTTCTTGTGAACTAACTGCCCCCACAACATGAAGGAGAGAATATTGCAGGTATTTTCTTGTGAATTATCTGCCCCCACAACATGAAGGAGAGAATATTGCAGGTATTTTCTTGTGAACTTACTGCCCCCACAACATGAAGGAGAGAACATTGCTAGTATTTTCTTCTGAACTAACTGCCCCCATGCAGTGTCGTCAGTAAAGATGAACATTGCTGGTATTTTCTTCTGAACTAACTGCCCCCACGCAGTGTCGTCAGTAAAGATGGGGGGACAGATGAAAATATCAAGTGCTGAACCAATAAAGCCTGTCATGCCTTCAACACCTTTCGGCTTATCTGGAGATCAACAGCCCTCTCATTCCACAAGATCCGGATCTTCAACACCAACGTCAAGTCGGTCCTTCTTTGCGGCTCAGAAACCTGGTGGCAACAAAGAGCAACACCCACAAACTCCAGACATTTACTAACATGTGTCTTGGGAACATCCTCGGTTTCAGGTGACCTGAAGTCATCTCCAACGAACAACTGTGGGACAGGACCAGACATGCTCCAATCGAGTCCAAAATCAAGAGAAGGAAAAGGGGATGGATCAGCCATACGCTCCGCAAGCCTGCTTCAAATGTCACCAGACAGGCCCTTGACTGGAATCCACAAGGGAAGCGGAAAGTGGGTTGACCAAAACAGACCTGGCGCAGAAGCATTGAAGCAGAGATGAAGGCAGCTGGAATGACGTGGGCCCAGCTGAACAGGATCTCCCAGAACCGAGTTTATTGGAGGGGTGTTCCTGCAGCCCTTTGTTACCCAGGGAATTCATAGATATAAGTAAGTCAACTGCCCCCATAACACGGCGAGGATAGTGATGGTATTTCCTTGTTGCTGCTGAGGGAGATGCTCTGTTTTACTAGCTCCGGTGATAGGGAACTAGTCACAACAACACAAGACCTACTGTTATGATCACAGGTCTGTTTCAGTGATAACAGACTAGGTTACACAGCAGGAAGGAGGAAAAGAAGAAAGGAAGGATGTAAAAAGAAAGAAAAAAAAAAGAAAGGAAGGATGTAACCTGAAGATGGGATACCAAGTGTGTGTGAGGCAGATCAATTTGTGGCTGTTTTCTGGCACTATAGGTGCAGAACAGACACTTCACTGGACTCTTTCAGAGTAAGACATGACATTTACTGTCCGTTTTCCCTCAGCACATAACAGTATTGAGGTTTGTCAATGAACGAAGTATTCAGCGCAAGAAAATGACTAAAGGAAAATGGATGTTCATCTTTTCCCATTTAAATCTGAACATGTGGTTTGTCAGTTTGTCAATGAACAAAGTAATCAGCACAAGACAATGACTATAGGAATATTACTTCATATTTTTCCCTTTTAAGCCTGAACAAGTATTATGGTTTGTCAATTACCAAAGTAATCAGCACAAGACAATGACTTTAGAAATAATCATGACTGGTCATCTTTTCCATTTAAACCTGAACATGTATTGTGGTTTGTCAATAAACACAGAAATCAGCGCAAGAAAATGAATATAGAAATGATCATGATAATTCATTTTTTCCCTTTTAAGCCTGAACATGTATTGAAGTTTTTTCCAGAATATATATGGGTAGGTAGACTTTATATGAAGAACATAGAAGCATTCTGTGACTGACTTATGTACACACACTAGTATTCTGTGAAGACAATCTATGATTGTTGAAAACGCTGGAGATCGTTTGTCGCTTACTTCATTTACAAGGGTTATTCAAAACACTGGAGGTCTTTTATCATTTTCATCCTTGATATTGATTGTTCAAAACAGCGGGGGTCTTTCACTACTGACATCAGTCATCACCTGTCCAGCATGTAGATGACTGAGAAGCAGTGATTGAGGACGGTTCACTGTCTATCACACCTCTCTGACTTTAGCACATTTGCAATCAGGGTGATGACCCCATTTTGACTCATCATAGATACAGATCAGTGACTGACACAGACCACATCACTTTGGGAGGGGGGGAGGGAGGGGCAGGGCAGGTCTGGAGTCATCATAGATATAGATCAGTGACTGTGACACAGACCACATCACTTTGGGAGGGGGGGAGGGAGGGGCAGGGCAGGTCTGGAGTCATCATAGATATAGTCAGTGACTGTGACACAGACCACATCACTTTGGGAGGGGGGGAGGGAGGGGCAGGGCAGGTCTGGACTCATCATAGATATAGATCAGTGACTGTGACACAGACCACATCACTTTGGGAGGGGGGGGGGGCAGGTCTGGACTCATGATAGATATAGATCAGTGACTCTGACACAAACCACATCACTTTGGGAGGAGGGGGGGGGGGGGGGGGGGCAGGTCTGGACTCATCATAGATATAGTCAGTGACTGTGACACAGACATCACTCAGGAGGGTGGGGAGGGTAGGGGGGCAGGTGTGCCATCAGGTCTTTCATTCCCTGCTGTCATGACGCCCCATCAGCGACTGCCAGTAACGGCGTATGGAGGAGATGCGCTCAGCACTGCAGGCCTCCCACACGGCGATCTCTGACACCCCCTCCGCCTCCCTGCTGTGGCAGACGTCGCGCACGGCCACCACCAAGTCCCGCGCCTGAACCAGCGTGTGCACCCCCCCTGACACCCCGCCCCCCTCCCCTCCCCCCAACTGGCGGTCAGCGCTCATCCTGACCGACAGCAAGTTGCACACTTGTTTGGCCTCCAGGCTCAGTGACATTCGGGGGGACAGGGGAGGGTCGGGGTCACTGCTGGCAGCCTTCTCCTGAGACGCGGTTTCCTGCACGGCGATCACCAGGATCTCCCCGCAGCTGCTGCCCACCCACAGGGTGTCCTTCACACACAGGAGAGACTGCACGAACACGCCCTCGTGCTCTGATGGCAGACTTCGCCGCTGTGGGGAGGAGGAGGGGGGTAGGGAGGTGGTGGTGGACAGGTCGGGCAGGGTCTGGGACATGTTCTTGTGGAGAGACGGTTCCATCCTCACCCCTGGGGTTTTCTCAGAATGAAGGTCTGACTTGACTCTGCGGGGAGGTAAGACTGGCGCTTCCTCCTCTGGCCCTGAGAACACTTCTCCTCCATAGTAGGAGATCTTCCTGTTGCTGCTGGCCTGTTGCCTGCGCTGCTCAACTGGGTCAGCGTCAGGAACGACAAGGTCATGAGGTCCTGATGCCACTTCCAGTCCTCCTCTGTGGGAGAGTGCTGCTCTTCTCTGCTTAGGACGCATCTGAACCTGGTCCGTCCCTGAAGCACCGGCATCTTGTGCTGCCTCTTCCGCCACTGTGTCCGGCTGTGGGGCAGAGAAGCCAGGTTTGGTGGAGGAGGGGGGGCGAGGGGGGGGATTCCAAGAGTCTCTGTCTCCCGGACGTCTTCCCTCCCTCTCACCCATCTTTGAAGCCTGCCCTGCATCCTGGGAAGGGCGGGCCGTGCCACAAGCCTGGCAGGGCGGCTCTGTCCCTGGCTTGCGGAGTAGCTTGACCTCCGTGATGTAGACCTCCAGGTCGGCTTCAATGCAGTAGGCCCTGGCCATGGTCCAGGTGCCCATGGCAAACTCCACCACCAGAGGGCTGTTGTGGAAGGAGCACCACAGCGTGTCTTCGTTACTGGCCATGGCCTGAATGGGGCCCACCTTGTCCCTGACAGTGGGGGGCAGGTACCTGACGGGGCAGATCCTGTGCTCCACCAGAAGGGTGTTGGTGCTGATGACGACGATGCAGTGACCACAGCCCGCCACCAGCTCTTGGCGTGACGGCACCAGGCGCAGGGTCTGCAGGGTGGAGGTTGCGGCGATGGTCAGCTTCTTGTAGCACTGCCACTCCACCTGGGGCACGTGCCGCATTTTGGAAGACAGCTCCGACCTCTTGGTCTGGTGGCGGTAGATCTGCATGGTGCCGTTGGACAGAGCTATGTATACCAGTCCCTCACTGCCCGCGCCAAGCTGCAACACACCACTGAGATGTGGGACACTGGAAGGCTTGTGTACCAGCCGCCATGGCGCAGTGGTTAGCGCCTTGGGTTACAGACTGAAAGATTGCAGGCTCGAATCCCATAAGAGCCATAGGGATTTTTTTGACTCCGGCCGGCTCTTCCAAAGAGTGAGTGTGCTGTGGGTTCGCTGGGAAGACTGGGACCACACAGTCAAGTTTTATCTACCTTACCGATGTGAGTATGAGAGTGTTGTTCAAATTACCTGACCAACACGGCAGGTGTCTGTATCTCTCGGGCATGGTTGATGCTGGGATATATTATGGTCGTAAGCATAGAGTACAAACCTGTCAAGTAGTCTCAAAGCATATGCACTTCCAAAGCAGCATCATTATGTCATCCTCATTATCATTAATCATCATGCAATAAAAAAAAATTGCCTGATTCGGTGGTCGCAGTTGCTCTAGTCTCATGGTGACCTCAGATTTAGTTTTCCCATACACTTCTGTGCCTGTGGTGAGTTTGTCGAGGGTTTCCAGCCACAATGGTATATATCTGGTGTATAAATTTAGTATCTCCATATACCATTCTGGCTGGTAACCCTAATTGTATAAAAATTTTGGGGGTTGGAGGTTCTCAAGGAGCAGTCGATGAGGGATGATGTGGTGGTCACCATCATGGGCGGGTGACTCACTCAGTTTAGCTCCATGACTGAGCTAATACTGTCATAAGTAGGGGGCTTAGCAGGTTTCATTTAATTTCATTTTATTCTTTTATTTCGAGGATAATGGAATAAGCACTCATGTGCTTTTTTACATACAGTCCTCAAGTGTATGCAGTTTTGTCAGTTTTGTCATCCATTCCCATGGGCACACAATGGCCTACTCTTCTGAAAAGAAAAACAGGTTTTAATGTATGTGGTTTATAGTCTCATCTGAAGGTGGTGTCCTGCGTATGTTAGCTCAGAACAGGCACCACCGAACACCATCAAAGTGACCCAGCAGAAGTGCAGGGTCCCTCTAGCTGGTGGCCTCATTCCCACAATGGTGACTGACCTGACCCTTGTTAAGGTCATTCCCACAATGGTGACTGACCTTTTCCTTGTTAAGTTCATTCCCACAATGGTGACTGACCTTTCCTTGTTAAGTTCATTCCCACAATGGTGACTGACCTTTTCCTTGTTAAGTTCATTCCCACAATGGTGACTGACCTGACCCTTGTTAAGTTCATTCCCACAATGGTGACTGACCTGACCCATGTAAAGTTCATTCCCACAATGGTGACTGACCTGACCCTTGTTAAGTTCATTCCCACAATGCTGACTGACCTGACCCTTGTTAAGTTCATTCCCACAATGGTGACTGACCTGACCCTTGTAAAGTTCATTCACACAATGGTGACTGACCTGACCCTTGTTAAGGTCATTCGCACAATGGTGACTGACCTGACCCTTGTTAAGTTCATTCGCACAATGGTGACTGACCTGACCCTTGTTAAGTTCATTCGCACAATGGTGACTGACCTGACCCTTGTTAAGTTCATTCGCACAATGGTGACTGACCTGACCCTTGTTAAGGTCATTCCCACAATGGTGACTGTACTGACCCTTGTTAAGTTCATTCGCACAATGGTGACTGACCTGACCCTTGTTAAGTTCATTCGCACAATGGTGACTGACCTGACCCTTGTTAAGGTCATTCCCACAATGGTGACTGACCTGACCCTTGTTAAGTTCATTCCCACAATGGTGACTGACCTTTTCCCTGTTAAGCTCATTCGCACAATGGTGACTGACCTGACCCTTGTTAAGGTCATTCCCACAATGGTGACTGACCTTTTCCTTGTTAAGTTCATTCCCACAATGGTGACTGACCTTTTCCTTGTTAAGTTCATTCCCACAATGGTGACTGACCTGACCCTGGTTAATTTCATTCACACAAAGGCAACTGACCTGACCTTTGTTAATTTTGTTCCCACAATGGTGACTGACCTTTTCCTCGTTAAGGTCATTCCCACAATGTTGACTGACCTGACCCTCGTTAAGGTCATTCCCACTATGTTGACTGACCTGACCCTCGTAAAGTTCATCCCCACAATGGTGACTGACCTGACCCTTGTTGGGGTTGTTCCTGTCCTGCACGATGGCCACAGGGTCGGCCTCCAGGTTGTCCAGCTTGATCTTGCCTTTGGCAGAGTCCACACAGCGAATGGGGAAGATGTCCACCCTTGCTTCCTGGCTGTTGTCTCTGTTCTCGTGGTCCCCCTGAGGTCACAGAAATAATGTCTTTATGACTTCATGACTATGGTCCCCTGTGACTTCATGACTGACTGGTCCCCTAATAGCTCAGAAATAATGTCTGTATGACTTCATGACTATGGTCCCCTGATGTCACAGAAATAATGTCTGTATGACTTCATGACTATGGTCCCCTGATGTCACAGAAATAATGTCTGTATGACTTCATGACTGTGGCCCTTATATCCCCCTGATGCCAGCAAGTCTACACTGCTTCTTCTTTGTTAAAGATCAGACAGCGGTTACTATTTGTGACGCTCCACCAAGAAATGAGTTGCTTAGCACCAAACCCACTTTTCCTCTAGGAGCCATTTTAGGCAGGTGGGGGCAAGGTTGTCGATTTTGAGATTTTGATAGGTTATAAAACTAAAGGCATTATTCTACCTTGTAGTGAAATATCAAGGCATAATTTTGTTTCCTTTTGTCTTTAAACATGTTTTGAAACTAACCAAGCTCACATTCTGACCAACTATTAGGATGCTAAACTTGACTATTTCTCATTTTGTCATTTCCTGCAGTCTGTCCTTTCAATTTGTAATAACTTTTGATAGAATTGTTTGATTTTCAATCTGTTTTTTTTGGTATTGTATAGCCATTTCATTGCAAATAAATAACATGTCAGTAACTAAAAATTGACCTCTAGTGCAATGCGACTCCTTATGTGGTGGAGAGTCAGATTTACTATATGTCACATGAGTGGAAATCCATTGCCTTGCCGTTCAGCGCCTGACAAATCAGGGGGCCCAGGGCATCCGACTTCAGTGTGGAAGAGAATAGTTTTCTTTTAAGTCTTTCTGGTAAAAGGGCAGGAGAATGGACCAAGGAGGCAGGAAACAGACAAGGAGGTAACAGGGAGGAAAGGAACAAGGCAGAAACAAAGAGAAGGATAGAAGAGAGGGAATTCCTAGCACAGAATTTCCAGAAGGCAAAAAGGCAAAAGGTAAAGGTTTTCCATAACCCATGTGGTTGTACGGGAGTGAGGCGTCTGAGACCTTGGCTTCTCTAGGGGCCAGCATGTTGAGGGTGGTGCCCATCTCCTCTCCCTCGCTGCTTTACCTTCCCTGAGCCTAAAGAGGGCAGGTACCCATTTACAGCTGGGTGAACTGGGGGACTGTACTGCAGCCAAGCGGCAAAAATGGTCACCCATCCAATTGGCAACCATGCTTGATGCTGCTTAACACTGGCTGGGGAAAAGTGAGCACTCTGACCACTGAGCTATGCCGTTCCCTTCCAGAGGGTGGGGATGCTATTTATAATGACAGGCCCCAGGCATCCCCACAGTGGAAGTGTACATTGCCAGCAACAATGTACACTGCCAGCAACAATGTACACTGCCAGCAACAATGTACACTGCCAGCAACAATGTACACTGCCAGCAACAATGTACACTGCAAGCAACAATGTACACTGCCAGCAACAATGTACACTGCCAGCAGCAATGTACACTGCCAGCAACAATGTACACTGCCAGCAACAATGTACACTGCCAGCAACAATGTACACTGCCAGCAACAATGTACACTGCCAGCAACAGTGTACACTGCCAGCAGCAGTCCTAAGCGGGCCAAGGTTTGAACACAGACACTGCTACCATTTGCCCCCCTCCCCCCCCCCCGACACACTCACACACTCACCACGGAGCCCACCCAGCGGTGCTGGCCAATCTGCGCCATGCAGGAGACAGGCAGACCGGGGCTGTCCTTGCAGCTGGGGGTCAGGGGTTTGCCGCTGGCCAGGTTGTACACACACAGCCGCCGGTCAGCCATTTGGCTGCTGGGGGATTCCCACACCCAGCAAATGTTGCGTCCCAGGGCGGTGGAGGCTCGGCTAGCCTGCAGTCACACACCACAGGGTCAGAGAGAAAGCATGGAGCACAGCTGTCAGTTTCCCCCACTTTCAGCTCCCCTCAGCTGCTAATTATCCCATCCCAGCTGTGGCCACCTGGTGCTATTTATAGTGGGAGCTGACCACGCATGGACTAGGTAAAAGGAAGGAGTGCGCTAAATTTAGCACTCTTGACTAGGCCCTACTGGGTGATGTTGGATTTGTGTGCTGTGGGAGTAGACCTGTCAGTCTGAGCAGGTAGCATGGCTTATACCATTGGGAAACAAGACCTGCAACATTTCAACTGATGTATGATATGCATGAATTCCGGGAGTGTGTAGGCAGAGTTGAAAATTAACCCTTTCAATGCTATCCTATTTTGCTCAGGCACACGCTGGACGAAACAGAGAGAGTGTTGAATATTGATGAGCAGCCATCATAGTTTTCTATGACAAATGCTGTTTGTCAACAGTGCAGTAAAGAGATTAAACATACAGAAATTCAGAGTGAATTCATAAACAAACCTGAGACAGCCCCTCATGATATGCTTCTGAAAACATTTTCTGAGGGCAAACATCTTACTAAGATTTTTTTTTTTTCTCAGAAATGATCTCCCATAGTTGAGTCACTGTATAGAGGTTATCTCCCATAAGGATCAGTACTATTCCATGGACAGTTGCAATCACTGGTCACTTTGTCAACTTGTAGTCAGGACGGTTATTTCCCTTTAATGCAATTCTTTACACCTTGAAATAAAAGAATAAATAAATAAATACAAACACACATACACACAGGTAGTATTATAGAACACACACACACACACACACACACACACACACACACACACACACACACACACACACACACACATACACACACACAC
>JASPKP010007186.1:0-13138 GCA_030674155.1 Stramonita haemastoma
CATTGAAGCAACCACCCCTATGATCACCATCATTGCAAATCGAAATGTGTCCCACTTCCCTTGGTTAAAATTAACAACAGCCGATTACTAAAGAACTTCAGAAGGTCAGACTGATAGATATTATTAAACTTTCGGCTTATGTTGGGTGTATGTGTATGTGTAATATTGTTTATCATTTTGTGATGAATATTTTTGTTTTTCAGTTCCTGTAAGTATTGATAATACTTTTAGGTGTATTGCTGTAAGTTTTTTGTTGTTGTTTTTTTTTTTCTTCTCCTGTTGAATATGTTGGTTATCCTCCATGCCTCAAAAGGGGTGAAAGGAATGAAATCTTGAAACTCTTGATCATTTATGCTTTTATTTCGGGGTAATGGAATAAACACTTGTGTCCTTTTATTATTTTTTTTTTACATCTAGTCCTGGTGTGTATGCCATTTTGTTAATGTTGTCAATTGTTCCCACTGGCACACAATAACCTACTCTTCCGAAAAGCAGAACAGGTTTTAACATGTGAGCAAGATATTTTGTGTGCATTTGCACATGAGGTCTCAGTTTATAATTGTTGGTTTATTATTGTTGTTATTGTTCATGTTGTTTAGTTAAGTGTTTTTTTTTATCTTGACGTTATCTCCGATAAGGGCGGGGACTGGATGTAAAAAAGCATGCGAGTGCTTTTTCATTATCCTCAAAACAAAAGAATTTTGACTTGAATCGACTCGAGTCTCTTGTTGCTGTTGCTGTTGCTGCTGCTGCTGCTCTTCTTCTTCTTTTTCTTTTTCTTCTTCTTCTTCTTCTCTTTCTTCTTCTCCCTCTCCTTCTTATGAGTGAGTCTTGGTTTATAGTCTCATCAATAAATTAATGCAAACATGCATTTTTGCACAAGAAGGAGAGTGTCTGTGTGTTCGGAGATGAGAGTATGCGTAGTCTTCCTGCCTGTGCGATTCACGTGTATCAAAGCTGACACGCACAACAGTCCTGCATTTTGTAATCCACTGTGTTGTGGAAGCAAAAATGATTTAGATTTTGGAAACAAATATATCAGCATTGTTGATTTTTAGAAATTCCTAGGATTAATTTTTATGAATCAAAATGGTAAATTTTGCAAAGGGAAGAAAACATTATACGAATGAGCACAAAAAGCAACATTTTCTTTTGATGCAGATGAGCAGAAATCAGAATATTCCTGTTTATGTTGCCCTCGATCTTTATTAAACAATGGTTGTTCCAGTATTGTTATATGGCTGTGAAGTTTGGGGTTATGAAAATATTACTATTTTGAAGACATTGCAACTTAAGTTTTTGAAACACCTCTTCAGACTTCAAAGGAGCACAATGACTTATCTGATATATGGTGAAACTGGAATATACCCCTTGTCTGTTCAGATTGGTGCAAGATTAATCAGATTTTGGTCTGCTCTTATTGCTGGTAATTGTTTTAAAAAATTCATCAAAATTATATTATGTATTGTATGATTTGTATATGAAAAGAGTGTATTGCTTGGAATGGATCAAGAAAATTCATGACATTTTATAAAGAAACCGTGGGAAACACCGACTTTTGTAAACAAAGATAGTTTATGTGGGAACGTCATAAAGGCTTTAAAGGATAATTTTGTAAAGTCATGGTCAGGAGAGCTGCAAAGTAGTAAATATATGTTTTATCGCAAGTGCACAAAAATGCTTTAAGAGGGGGAAATTACATTAGTGAGTTGCCATATAACAATATGATATCATTATTTATATCCAGGTGTATCAATCATTCTTTGCCGATTGAAACAGGACTAGTGAACGGTATTGCGCCTGAAAATCATCTTTGTAAGCAATGTAACATGAAAATGATAGGAAATAAGTTTCACTTTATAATGAAATGCTGAAGTTTTCTGAGCTTTGGAAAAAAATTCCTACCTCATGAATATCTGTATCCAAGATCCATGTTCATATTTTGTAATATGTTCTTTTCTGATAAAATACATTTTTAAAAATAAGCAAATTTCTAGTTAAGAGTAAAGTTGCATGACATTGATGAAAAGGTTGACTGTATTTCTATTTCTGTGAAATTCTGTGTTGTAAAATGTATTTTGTTAATGCAAATGTATTTTGTTAATGCAAATTATATATGTTACAGTTGATTTTGTTCACTAAAATCCTCCATGCTCCAAGGTTAAAGGTTAAAGGTGAATTAAATCTGGAATCTGGAATCTCGTGCTTTGTTGTCGTCGTTGTCCTTCTTCTTTGCAATTCTTCTTATTCGCAATTTTTCTTCTTCGCAATTTTTCTTCTTTGCAATTCTTCTTCTTCGAAATTCTTCCTCTTTCTTTCTTTCTTTCTTTTTTTTTTCTTTCTTTCTTTCTTTCTTTCTTTCTTTCTTTCTTTTCTTTCTTTTTGTGTGTGTGTGTGTGTGTGTGTGTGTGTGTGTGTGTGTGTGTGTGTGTAAATCATTCAGTTTTTCTTCTTTTTTTGGGTAATAATATGTGGGGTGTTTTTTGTTTTGTTTTGTTTTGCCTTTTTAAAAAAAAAATCTGGGACATAGGTTTTATGTAATTTGCTATTGATAGTATTTTTTCCCATTATGAAGATATTGATGAAGTTTCTTATGCCGTTTACCAAAATATCTATTATGAATTATATGACTTATTTTTGGATAGATGGTGGTGGGATGATGTTTTTCAATTGCTTAACTCGTTATGTTTTCTTGTTTGCTGCTTACTTATTGGTGTCTTTTTATCATAATCATCATTTGATTATTGATTGCTTATTTCAATTCTCTCTGTGTGTGCTTCTTGCTATTTTATTATAGTCTTCATGTTGTTGTTTATCTTCATATTGTCACGTTGGGTTTTTTTTGTTTTTGTTTAGCTAGATTGTCTTATGTTAAACCTGATAAGTGCGGGGACTGGATGTATAAAATTACATGAGTGCTTATTCATCATCCTGGAAGTAAAAGAATTTGATTTGATTTGATTTGATTTGCCTTCTTCTTTCTAGTCAAATCCTGAGACAGCAATTTTTGTTATCTGTCTCACTTATGAGCAAAAATGCACTGTGCTGCCATTAAGCACCTGACAAGTCAGGCCCAGCACATCCATCTTCGGCATGGGAGAAAATTGTCGTCTTTGAAGTCTTTCTGGAAAAAAAGGATGCAGGAGAATGGACCAAGAAGGCAGAAAATAGACAAGGAGGAGATGGTGATGGGAAGAAAAAGGAACAAGGCAGAAACAGAGAGGGATAGAAAAGAGGGAGTTCCTGGCACAGAATTTCCAGAAAGTTGGAATGGTATTTATACCAACAGGCTTTTGGCATCCCCATGGGGAAAAGCTGTTTTTATTTATTTTTTTATATTGAGGATAATAGAATAAGCACTCGTGTGCCTTTTTACACATAGTCCCCGTGTGTTTGCAGTTTTGTAAATCTTGTCATCTGTTCCCACCGGCACACAATGGCCTACTCTTACGAAAAAAGGAACAGGATCGGATCGGTAGTCTAGGTGGTAACGCGCCTTGCTAGAAAGCAAAAAGTCAGGGTTGGAGTGTGCGGTAGTTCGTACTCCGTTTGGGCCCAAAACTTTTCCCCCAACCATTAGACCCTGAGTGGTGGTCTGGGCGCTAGTCTTTCGGATGAGACCATAAACCGAAGTCCCGTGTGCTACACATCACTATTTAGCGCACGTAAAAGAACCCACGGCCACAAGGGGGTTGACCCTGGCAAAGTTCTGTAGAAAAAAGCCACTCTGATAGGGAAACAAATACAGTTGCATGCAGGAAAAAAAAAAAAGGGTAAGGGCTGCGTATGTGGCGACGCGCTCTCCGGGGAGAGCAGCCTGAATTTCACGCAGAGAAATCTGCCGTGACATAAAGTGATAAACAGGATTCAATGTGTGCGCAAGATGTTCTGCGTGCGTTCGCACACGGACCTTGGTTTATAGTCTCATCCAAAGGACTTTTGGGGAGAGTGGAGTCAGCACTGGTGTTAACTCAGGGGAAAAAATCCCCCCGAACAGGAATTTAACGGGTCGTCAATTTGCAAGCACAATGTTCTGACTACTAGGCTACCCCATCTGCCTGTCTGTGTGTCTGTCTCTCTGCCTCTGTCTCTCTGATTGGAAATCAGAAATATGAAGTCTTTAATTGTAAAAACAATGTTTATAAGCTTTTTTGAAACTCATCAAGAAATGAATGAAAAAGAAACCAAACTCAGTGAAGTGATATTGATGCACATAAAGCCCATGTGATTTTGGACCATATTTTGAAGAAACAAAGGGACTATGATAATGAAATGCAAGTTTTATTTTTTATCGAAACAAAGGTGATAGTGAATGGTTTGATCAAGATTTCGTTAAGATGCAAAGACAAATGTTTCCGGTCTTTTAAGCACATTCCTTAAGATTAAAGATAGCAGTGATCACTATCTTTTTTTTATAACAGCATACATTGCTCAACATGAAAAAGGTCTATAACTATAGGCTGCTGCATAAACTGATGATAAACAATCAGAAAGATTTTGGGCAAACTTTTCATAGAAGAGACAAGATACTTTATTTGACAGCTGATTTTCTCATTTTAGAATGGTCTCTGAAAAAAGATGTGGACAAGGAAGAAATGGCAAGTTCCTCTCATCAAATGGTGTTCATAGTACCTTAGCATCAGGCTTTGAGAGTGAAATAAGGGTCACCACATCCCGATTTTGAAGTTACAGTTTGGAATTAAACATACCCGTTTTGCCAGGACAGTCCACCAGGCTCCTTCCTGCTGTATTTTCCAACTGTAGGAGGTGCACTAGTTTGTAAACACATGAGTCCAAGGTGTCACCTCCAAAAGACTTGACAGTTCAGTTTCTTTTCCCCGTCAAACTGGGACAACAGAGGTGAGGTGGGAATGGAGACCAGAGCCTGGAGGTTGACCAGGCAGACAGGTGAACAGCTAAACTCCTGCCACACCCCCTCCCTCACAGACGTCCATCATGACCTGACCGTCAGGTCTCCCAGAAAGACAGCCTTTCTCCGTCCGGAGAAAACAGTTGCTGATCCAGATCAAGTTATTGTAGAAATGTTGAAACACTTGGAAAATATTAAGGTAGGTATTTTTTCTTTCAATGAAATTATTAAGTAATATATATATATATATATAAATATATATATATATATATATATAATATATATATATATATATATATATATATATATATATATATATATATATATATATATAAGTAAGTAAAACACATAGCGAAAGTAAAACAACCAGCATATTATGGTTCCCCAATATTTCGGCTTTCGCCTTCCTCAGGGGTTATATATATATATATATATATATATATATATATATATATATAATATATATATATATATATTATATATATATAAATAATATTATAATATATATTATTATTTTTATCACATATATATATTTTTTTAGAGCGCTGGCTTTCCATCTGTCAAGTTAAGCAGCGTCGAGCATTATTACCAGTTGGATGGGTGACCATTTGTGCACCTTGGCTTCAGTACAGTCCCCCCAGCTGTAACTGGGTACCTGCCCTCTTTAGGGTCAGGGAAGGTAAAGCAGTAAAGGAGAGGAGATGGGCGCCGCCCTCATAATGCTGGCCGTTACAGAAGCCAAGGTTTCTGATGTCTTGCTCCCCTACGACTGCCTAAGTTATGGGACACCTTTACCTAATAATGTGTTTGGAAGGGGCGTGCATTCAAAACGTTCGGCAGAATATATTTTGTAACCATTGTACAACAAAGGGGATGTCGAGAAAACTAACATATGTAGGGGATTTCTTTGATATAGGTAGGAAATTGTATGTCTTCATAAACAATATATTACAGCAATGGATAGATTGAAAATGGCATAACAAGAGCACTAAGCAAGGTATAAAAGGCGATTTACAAAAAGAAACCACTTACAAGAGAACACCAAGCAAGGTGTAATAGGTGATTTACAACAAAAAACCTCACCAACAAGAGAGCACTAAGCAAGGTGTAATAGGTGATTTACAACAAAAAACCTCACCAACAAGAGAACACCAAGCAAGGTGTAATAGGTGATTTACAACAAAAAACCTCACCAACAAGAGAGCACTAAGCAAGGTGTAATAGGTGATTTACAACAAAAAACCTCACCAACAAGAGAGCTCTCAGCAAGGTGTAATAGGTGATTTACAACAAAAAACCTCACCAACAAGAGAGCTCTCAGCAAGGTGTAAAAGGTGATTTACAATAAAAAAAACAACAACAAAATACTAACAAGAGAGCACTCAGCAAGCTATAAAAGATAATTTTACAAAAGTAAATGGCTTAACAAGTGATTGCCCAGCGAGCTATAAAAGATAAATAAATAGCATAACAAGAGAAAAGTAAGTAGATTGTAAATGTGTTCATTTTATGGACGATCATATTACCATAATTATTAGCTGTCTTAGGAAAACAAATCTGCATCACATTGAAAACTATTTGGGGACTCTGTTGGGTCTTTTCTTGTATAAAAAGGTGATAGGTTTCCAATTCAATATGTTATTAAAAGTATGTATGAAGAAGTGAAAACAAAAGGTCAGATATGGAGTGAAATTCAGTGGTGACATTTATCACACAACAGGTGTTCCATCTGCAGCCTGATACTGTTCTCTCTGTTAAATGAACCAGCTCAGAATATGATTAATAAAGGAAGAAACCATGTATATTTCTCTTGTGGTTGGGAAGAAATACTATTGTCATCATCACTATGATTATCATAATTCACCTTATCACAATTATCGCAATCCATTATCACAATTATCATTGCTTTTATTATTATTATTATTATATTATTATTATTATTATTATTATCATCATCATCATCATCATCATCATCATCATCATCATTATTATTATTATTATTATTATTATTATTATTATTATCATTATCATTATTATTACTATCATCATTACTATCATTACATTATTAATATTATTACTACTGTGGCTCAGGGCTCTCTATCCTTTTGCCTGGCACATAAAAAGAATATTTGGGTTCAAACACTTTCTGACAAAAGGAGAAGGACAAAATTGGAAATGGCCATTGTTAAGATTTATTGATGTTAAGATCTCTAGACATTGTATGGGGGTGAAACAATAGATAATGCCCCCAAATCAAGCTTCAGGTACTTGGGAGCCGTTGTATCAGACAAGGGGTCCAGTAGTATGCAGGATTGCACAGACAATAACAGCACTGTCAAAACTGAACACCACCTGGAAAGATAGAAATATTTCACTCTCTAACTCTGTAACTGCGGAAAAGTGCGGGTGGCAAGGGCCTGAAAACGGCGTTTTCGTCAAATCTTTGGAAATGCTTCTTTTGATTATTCATGGGAGGGTGTGTATGTTCGCTGGTGCTTGTGTGTGCAATTTTATTTGTTTGTGCGTGTGGAGGAGACCCTGCAGATTGTTGTGGTGCATGATATTGTATATTATTATTTGATGTGTGTTCTAGGGGTCAGTTTTGCGTCACACATCGTCGCTTTCAGCTTCTTCATGGTGTATATGGGAAGGGGGGGGGGGGGGGGGGGGGTATGCAAGCAGTACTGTTTGTGTGTACGTTTGTGTGTGTATGAATGTGGTGATGCTGTGGTGCATGATATTGTATATTATTATTATTTGATGTGTGTTGCGGGGGTCATTTATGCGTACACTGTACCATGTTTCTTTCCGAGAAACTTGGCTATGTACATGGGGGTTGCCATCTTGGGTCTGTGGTGTCAACATAAGTCCAGCGCCACACACATCAAATATGATTGTAAAGTTTGTTTGCATAGAGTAGAATACGAGAGTAGAGTACAATCGCACACACAAACACCAGTGAACGCACTCATGCACGCATGCATACACACCCTCCCATGAATAAGGTGAAGAACCATTTCTAAACAGAAATTGAGGGGGGGGCAGAGAGAGAGGGGGAGAGAGAGAGAGAGAGAGAGAGAGAGAGAGAGAGAGAGAGAGAGAGAGAGAGAGAGAGAGAGAGACAAGGCAAGGCAAGGCAAGGCAAGGCAAGGCAAGGCAAGGCAAAGTCTTTTATTCGAGGATAATAGATAAGCACTCATGTGCTTTTTTACATCCAGTCCCCGCCCTGAATAAAGCTTTACGCAGTACCAAACAACACACAAGAATAAGGACACTATATATGATAAGGTAATAAAAAATGCACTCAATCAGAAGACAAAAATCAGAAGTCACAATAAAAATATTTTGATTATGGAAGAATAGAAAAGTGTTAATAGGTAAGGAGCAAACAAGAAAACTAGATAAATAAACAACTGAAAACATCAATCCACCACCATCTGTCAAAAGTTATACATGTGACATAAATCATACAATTGGATAAAAGGGGGAAAAAATTTAACTAATATCCTTATTGGAGGGGAGGGGGGGTAGAGATACTATCAATAAAAATGTAAATAAATTAAATTTAAAAAAAAAAAAAAAAAAAAAAGTTACATAAAACATCCTAGATGTTTCAAGAGAATAGCGAGAGAGAGAGAGAGAGAGAGAGAGAGAGAGAGAGAGAGAGAGAGAGAGAGAGAGAAAGAGAGAGATAGGGAAAGCAAGGCAAGGCAAGGCAAAATTCCTCCACTCGAGGACAACAGACAAGCACTCGTGTGCCTCTTTCACATCCAGTCCCCGCTCCCCCCAGGGACAACATCATGATAAAAAGACAGCCCCAACCAAAACAACAACAACTACAAAGGTTCAAACACCAAGAGCAAAAAAGCCATACCAAGCATCAAACAACAGGCGAGAAACAAAACAGAGATACAGTATTAAGGCAATGTTATAAAAAGGTACTCACCCAGAAACGAAAACAAGAAGCGAGACTCAATGACGATTTCGATTTGAATATAAAAAACAACAACAACAACAACAACAAAAACAAACAAAAAAAGCACAAACAAACAAACAAAGCAAACAACAACAGCGCAACAACTAAGGATCAAACATGAGAAAATGATGAGGACAGATGACTGAAAACATCAATCGACCACCATCCACCATCAAAACAAGTCCCACAAAACGTAAGACCTTGATATAAGGGGAGAAAGAACAACAACAACAGGTAAGAAATAATACAGAGATACACTACCGAGGCAACGTTACAAAAGGCACCCATTCAAAAACGAAAACATGAAGCAAGAATCAATGATGATTTTGATTTGAATTTGAAAAAAAAAAAAAAGAAAAAAAAAAAGGAAAAAAAAAGAAAAAAGAAAAAAGAAATTAGATAAAAAGACAAAACAAAACAAAACAAACAAACAAACAAAAAGAAAGAGCAAACATGAGAATATGATGAGGTCAAATGACCGAAAACGTCAGTCCACCACCATCCACCACCAAAACAAGTCCCATAAAACATATGTTTCCGAACAAAAAAAACAGAGAGAGAGAGAGAGAGAGAGAGAGAGAGAGAGAGAGGTTTTCCAACAGGATGAGGTGTGGTTAGTTACTTCTGATGCATCAAGTGGATTAGAAGATGATTTTTGTAGGTTGTTAATGATTGGTGCTGTTTAACTGAACCAGGAAGAGAATTCCACAACATAGGGCCTGAGTACAGTAAACTAGATTTGAACAAATCTATTCTTGGGATGGGGACAGCAGGCAGAGAGAGAGAGAGAGAGAGAGAGAGAGAGAGAGAGAGAGAGAGAGAGAGAGAGAGAGAGAGACACAGACAGACAGAGACAGACAGACAGAAACAGACAGACAGACAGAGAGAGATCCACACCCCTGTCCACCCACACCCACAGACCCAAGTTGCCAAAACAACAAAGAAAATCAGCATTTCTCATTACAGTAGAATTTATTCTGTGACATTAAAAAACCCATAAAAAGTCATAAATAATTATATTTTTTCTACACAACAAACAAACCTTAACAAGAGAGAATTCAGCATTTTTCACTACAGTAGAAATTATTCTGTGACAAAAAAACAACATAAAAAGGCTTATAAACAATCCAATGCTTAACAAACAAGCAAACCTTAACAGCAAAGAAATCAGCATTTCCCACTACAGTATATTTTAATCTGTGACATTAAAAAGACATAAAAAGTCATATAAATAATCATATATTTTTCTTCACAACAAACAAATGTTAAAGAAATCAGCATTTGTCACTACAGTAGAATTTATACTGTGACATTTTAAAACAATTAAAAAGTCATATAAACATTTACATTTTTTCTACACAAGCAAACCTTAACAACAAAGTAATCAGCCTTTCTCAGTACCTTAGAGTTTTATTCTGTACCATTTGAAAACACATAGAAAGTCATATAAAGGATTACATTTACTTCTGCACAACAAGCAAACCTACTCCAATTGACATTCTTTATAAAAACAAAACAAAACAATAAAAAATCACCCCAGACCATTTAATGTGATTTCAGAAAAATAACCCATCTCCCCATACACGTTCCACAGCATAGTGCAACTTACGTTTTTCTTATTTTTCTTGGTTTCATTAATTTATTTTTTAAAGAACACATTTTTTTTAAAAATAGAGAACACACTGGCACATTATACACATTGCTAGATTAAACAAAAAAACAGATATAGCATAAATCTTACACAAGAATTTTATATAGCATTAAAATGAAAATTGATAAAACTGCATACACACAGGGACTGGATGTAAAAAAAAACAGCATGTGAATCCTTATTCCATTATCCTTGAAATAAAAGAAAAGGAATAAGATAGATGTGTTGGTGTAAATTCTGCCATCAATCTTCCAGCAGAAGATCAATACACAGATCTGCCACCAACATCATCTAGTCATTTCACAGAATATCAATGCCCATCACAGCACAAGCTTTCTTTTTGTTTTTAAATCTGATGTGATCTAAAAAATAATAATTAAAAAAAAAAGAAAACCTGTTCTGGCACACTTTTAACCCTATTATACAAGTTACTAGATCCAAATTTTTCTGTGCTGTTTACATTTAATCTCATTGTTATTAAAAATAAATAAAAAGAAAATCAAGCCACATAGACACGTTTTATCCTTTAAAAAAAACCCACCTGTTCTGGCACACTTTCAACATTATTATACAAGTTACTAGATCCAAATTTTCTTTGCTGTTTACATTTAATATTGTTATAAAAAAAAAAGCCACAGACATGTTTTATCCTGTACTATGCATACAATTATTAAAATAGCAATGGCAATTACATCACCAGCTTTCTTTTTGTTTTCACATTTGATGGGATTAAATTTAATAAAAAAGAAAAAAAGGAAAACATCCAGCTGTGTGTTTTATACACTATTATGCAACACATATTTATCTTGCTAATTTACATCTGATCTCGCTGCTTTCAAAAAAGAAAAAGCAGCCACGCAGACACATTTTATCTAAAACAACACTTAATATCATACAGTATCAGTCTTTAACACGTATTTTTCCTTAGATGTGTTGGTGTAAAATCTGCCATCAATCTTCCAGCAGAAGATCAATACACAGATCTGCCACCAACATCATCTTAAGTCATTTCACAGAATGTTAATGCCAATCACAGCACAAGCTTTCTGTCTGTTTTTCACAGGTGATGCAATTAAAAAAAACAAATTAAACAAAACCTCTCCTACACAGTTTTTTACAGTATTACACAACATTCTACATTTTCTCCGTGAGTTCCAATGGATATTATGATTTAAAAAGAAAGACAAAACAAACCACATTCTATACATCAAATAATGAAAATACCAATGGCAATCACAGAACAAGCTTCGTTTTTTTTATTTCAAATTTGAAGTGATTAAAAAAAGAAAACCTTTCCCAAAGCAAGGGAAAAAAACAGGCACATTTTATCCAATCCTATTCTTAAAATCATATACCTTTAGTGTTTCATTCATTTTTTTTTCGCAAGATGTTTTGGGTAAAATCTGCCACCATCCTGATCTTAAGTCATTATTTTAAAAAAATAACATTCACCGAACCAAAAAAAACAACACAGGCACATTTGCACTCTCCACCCCCCAAACAACAACAACAACAACAACAACAAACAAACAAACAAACAAAACAAAAAGAAACAAATACTGGCACATGTATCCTCTGCTCCTGTAAAAACACAGACACACACAGACACACACATACATTTACCCTCCTCCCCCAATAAAAAAAAACAAAAGGGCATTATTTTTACCTCCTTCCTCCCCCCCAAAAAAAAACCAAAACACGCAGACACATTACCCTCTTCCCCTAAAAAACCCCCACCAGGCACATTATTTTACCCCTCCCCCAAAAAACAAACGAACAAAACAACAAAAACACACACACACAGTACAGGAACATTTACCCTCTCCCCCCAAAAAAAAAACCAACACCGGCACATTTACCCTCCCCGCCCCCTTAGAAAAAACAACCCAAATCTAAACACTGGCACATCTATCCTCTCCCTCAACAAAAACACACAGCCACACTCTATTCAACCCTACACTTAAAATCATATCCCATCAGTCTTTCACATTTTTTGTTTGATGTCTTGGTGTAAAATCTGCCATCAATCTTCCGCCACCAGCATGGCAATCATATGACAATCTTTGTTATTCCTTTCACATTTGATGGGATTATGTTTAAAAAAAAATAATAAAAAAGCAGCCCCTCCTCCTCACACACTGTCCACACCATTATACAGCCTATATTTTTTCCAAAGTCTTCATTTGATTCGATTAAAAACACATTGGCAGGTACACTTTACACACCATAAGACATATAGCATAAAGATGCATTGCTGTAAAATCTGCCATCAATCTTCCAGCAGAAGATCAACACACAGATCTGCCACCAACATCATCTAAAGTCATTTCACAGAATATCAATGCCAATCACAGCACCAGCTTTCTTATTGTCTTCAAATTTTATGCAATTTAAAAAGTAATAAATAAAAAAAATCCTCTTCAGGCACACTAATAACACAATTTTACAACCTTCTACATTTATCTTACCATTTCACAGTTGATCTCATTAAAAAAATAAAGAAAAGAAAACCAAAGAACACAGACGCATTTTATCCTATGATGTAAATAAAATCATTGAAATACCAATGCCAATCACAACACAAGCTTTCTTTTTGATTTCACAGTTGATGTGATGGGAAAAAAAGAATTAAAAAACAATG
>JASPKP010007187.1:0-13138 GCA_030674155.1 Stramonita haemastoma
GAGCCAAGTTTTGTCCGCCTAGAAAACAAGTACCCGTGTAAAAGGGAAAAATCCCCCCCCCACACAACAATCCAAATAATAAATTTCATATAATAAACCAAAACCCCCCCCAGTAACTGCCGGGTCCCCCCCCACAAAGCGCGCAAAAAACAAAAAACCGGGCCCAAACAAACAACCCCGAGAACCCCCCGGGCCCCCCCGCATTGCATACCCCCCCCCATGAAATAAAAAGCTAAAAAAACTAGAAGCCCTTGTGACCGGGAAAAAGCCGTTTTCCGGGGGGCCCTTGGGCCGGGGGGCCCCGCACTTTTCCCCCAGTTGCAGAGCCCCAGGGCCAACAGGACCCCAAATTTTAACCCCCCATTTCCCGACAAACTGGACACCCCTTTTGGATTTTTGGGACTGGGAAAAATGGGGACACACCCCCCGCCCAAAATGGCAAACCCCCCCTTTTTTACAGAGCCAAGTTTTTTCGCCTAGAAAAAAAGGTACAAATGTAACAAAAATCACCCCCAAACCACCCTCCAATAATAATTTCATTAAAAATAAACCAAAACAAACCCCAGTAAACCCGCCGGGGCCCCCCTCCACACGGCGCAAAAAAACAAAAAAACCCCCACACACAAAAAACCCCCCCGAACCCCGCGCACGCGCGCAGGGATAAACCCCCCCCTCCCATGACTAAGAGCTAAAAACAAAAGCTTTGGGGACCCCAAACGCCGTTTTTTCGGGACCCTTGCCCGCCCGACCTTTTTTCCGCAGGTTGCAGAGCCCCCGGGGAGCAGGGCCCCAATTTTACCCTATGCAGGGCAAACTGGACAACCATTTTGGTAAATTTGTGGCACTGGAATTGTGGGGGACACCCCCGGGCCCCCCAAGAAGGCAACCCCCGCTTGTACAACCCAAATTTTTCCCCCCTAGAAAAAGAGTACCCGTGTAGGCCCAAAAATTTTACCCCCACAACACCATCCAAAAATAATTTCATATAATACCATACAAACCCCAGTAATCCCCCGGGTCCCCCCCCACACGCGCAAAACACAAAAAAAACCCCACACCAAAACCCCCAGAGAACGCGCGCCAACGCGCCATGCATACCCACCCTCCCATTTAAAATAAGAGCTAAAAACAGAACATTTTGACGCAAAAAAACGCCCTTTTCGGGAAACCCTTTCCCGGCCCCCACTTTTCCCAGTTGCCCCGAGCCCCCGGGCAGCAGGACCCCCATTCTACCCAAAGCAGAAAAAACGGGGCAAAAAACCTTTTTTGGATGTGTGTGGCACTGGAATTGTGGCCCAAAACCACGGCCCGCAAAGGGGGCCAAACCCCGCTTTTACAAAAGCCAAGTTTTTTCGCCCTAAAACAAAAGTACAGGGTACAAAAATCCCCCCCCAAAACACCATCCAATAATAAATTTCATATAATACCATACACCCAGTAACGGGGCCGGGTCCCCCCCACACGCGCAAACACAAAAAAAAAACCGCCCCCACACAAACACCCGGGGAACGCGCCAACCCCGCGCAAAGCCTAACCCCCCCCCTCCCATGACTAAAAGCTAAAAGAACAGAAGCATTGTGACGCAAAAGCCCGTTTTCGGGGGCCCCTTTCCCCCCGCCCCTTTTCCGCAGTTTGGGAGAGCCCGGGCAAAACAGGAACCCCCATTCAAACCCTTTTGCAACAAACTGGAAAAACCATTTTGGGGTGTGTTGGCCTGGGAATTGTTGGGCGAACCCCCACGGCCCGCAAGATGGGCAACCCCCGCTTTTACAGAGCCAAGTTTGTCGCCCCAAAACAATACAAGTGGGAAAGGGAAAAAACACCCCCCACAACACCAAAAACCCCAAAAATAATTTTATAAATTTAAAACCAACAAACCCCAAATAAAACGCCCGGGTCCCCCCCAAAACGCGCAAACCCAAAAAAAAAACCCCCACACCCCAAACACCAAAAAGAACGCGTCCCCCACGCCGCTTTCCCTACCCCCCCTCCCCTGACCAAAACTAAAGAACTAAACATTGTGAAAGCAAACGGCCCCCTTTTTGGGGCCCCTTTCCCCCCCCCCCACTTTTCCGCCCTTCAGAGCCCAGGGGAGCAGGGCCCCTAAATTTTAAAACCCCATGCCGACCAAATGGACCAAAACCCTTTTGGGGTGTGTGTGGCACTGGGGGAAATTGGGGGGCGACAAACCCCCCCCGGGCCCCCAAAAATGGGCCCAAACCCCGCCTTTACAAGCCAAGGTTTTTCCCCCCTAAAAAACAAAGTTTCAAGGGGTAAAAGGGAAAAATCACCCCCACAACAACCCTCCCCAAAAATAATTTTCATATATAACCCCAAAACCCCAGTAAAACCTTTCCGGGTCCCCTTTCCCCCACGCGCCAAAAAACAAAAAACCCGGGACACCAAAAACCCCCCAGAGAAAGCGGGGCACCCCGCGCCCTGCCAAAACCCACCCCCTCCCAAAGGAAATAAAGGGAAACTAAAGAAAATAGAACATTGTGGGCGCAAACGCCGTTTTTTGGGACCCTTGCCGCCCCGCCTTTTTCCGCAGTTGGGAAAGCCCAGGGGACAGGACCCCCTTTTTAAACCCTAGCAGACCCAAAATGGACAACCATTTTGGAGTGGGGTGGCCTGGAAATTTTTGGGCCGAAAAAACCCCGGCCCCCAAGATGGCAACCCCCGCCCTTTTACAGAGCCAAAGTTTGTCCCCCTAGAAAAAAGAGTACAAATGTAAAACAAAAATCACCCCACCCCCCAACACCATCCAAAATAAAATTTTATAAAAATACCCCTAAAACCACATTTAAACTGCCCGGGGCCCCTCCCCCCCCGCAAACACAAAAAAACCCCCAACCAACCAAAAAACACCAGGGGAACGCGCGCCCCCGCGCCATGCATACCCCCCCCTCCCCTGACTAAAAAAGCAAAAAAAAATAGAAAACCTTGGACGCAAAACCCCCCGTTTTTCCGGGAAACCTTTCCCAGGCCCGCACTTTTCCCCAATTTCAGAGCCCAAAGGGCAGCCGGACCCTATTCTAAACCCCTAAGCAGACAAACCTGGACAACCCCTTTTTGGGGGTGTTGTGGGCACTGGAATTTGCGCGACAACCCCCGGCCCCAAAAATGGGAAACCCCCCCTTGAAAAGAAACCCCAAATTTGTCGCCAGAAACAGAGTAAAAAGTGTAGGCAAAAAAAAACCCCCACAACACCCATCCAAAAAAATTTTATATAATACCCATAAAAACCACAGTTTAAACTGGGCCCGGGCCCCTCCACACGCCCCAAACAAAAAACCCAAAAACCGGCCCCCAAAAACAAACACCAGAGAACGCGCGCACGCGCCCCATGCCCCAAACCCCCCCCTCCCAGCAAGAGCTAAAAAAACAGGAAAACAAATTTTGAAAGCAAAAAGCCCGTTTTCCCGGGGGCCTTTGGGCCCCCCGCCTTTTCCGCAGTTTTCAAGCCCAAAAGGGGACCGGAACCCCCATTTTACCCTAATGCGACAAATCCCCAACCCTTTTTTGGGGGTGTTGGGGCCCTGGAATTGTGGGCGACCCCCACGGGGCCCCCAAGATGGCAAAAAACCCCCCTTGTACAAAGCCAATTTTGTCCCCCCTAAAACAGGTACCCGTGAGGCAAAAATCACCCCCACAACAAACCCCCAATAATAAAATTTCATATAAAAACCCCCTAACAAACCCCAGTAACCTGGCGGGGCCCCTCCCCACCGCAAACCCCAAAAAACCGCCCCACCCCAAACCAAAAGAACCCCGCCACGCCCGGGATGCAACCCACCCCCCCCATGAAAAAGAAACTAAAAAACTAAAGGGAGGGTGACGCCCAAACCCCCGTTTTTGGGACCTTGCCCGCCCCACTTTTTTTCCGGAATTTGCCCGAGCCCCCAAAGGGAGCAAAACCCTATTTTTAAACCCCATGCCCAAAAAAACTGGGAAAAAAACCATTTTTGGAAAAGGGGGATGGCACTTTAAATTTGGGGGCGACAAACCAAAAGGGCCCCCAAAATGGGCCAAAACCCCCCTTTTAACCCGAGCCAAGTTTTGTCGCCCTAAAAAAACAGAGTTTCAGTGTAGGCAAAAACCTCCAACCCCCCCCAAAACCCCCATCCCAATTTAAAAAATTTTATATAATACCATACCCCCCACAGTAAAAACCCGCCGGGTCCCCTCCACACGCGCAAACACAAAAAAACCGCACACAACAAACACCAGAAAAACCGCGCACCGCGCATGCCAAACCCCCCCTCCCATGACAAGAACTAAAGAACTAAGAAACCCCTTGTGACCAAACGGGCCCGGTTTTTGGGGCCTTTTTCCCCCCCGCACCCTTTTTCCCCAGTTGGGAGAGCCCCGGGCACCCCCACCCTATTTATAACCCCTGCAGACAAACCCGGAAAATCCCCTTTGGATTTGGGGGGTGGGACTGGAAAAATTTTGGCGACAAAAACCCAAAGGGGCCCCGAAAATGGCAACCCCCGCTTGGAAAAAGCCAAGTTTGTCGCCCTAGAAAAAAAGAGTAAAAAAGTGTAGGGAAAAAATCACCCCCACAACAAACCCCCAATAAAATTTTTCATATAAACCATAAACCCCCCAAGGGAACTGCCGGGTCCCCTCCCACCCCCGCAAAACCCCAAAAAAAAACCCCAAAACACAAACACCCCCCAAAAACCCCGCGCAAAGCGCGCATGCCTACCCACCCCCCCCATGACTAAGAGCTAAAAACAGAAGCCTTTGTGACGCCAAAAAAGCCGTTTTCGGGACCCTTTCCCCCCGCACCTTTTCCCCCAGTTGCAGAGCCCAGGGGACAGAACCCCAAATTTTAAAACCCTAAAGGGAGACAAACGGGACAACCATTTTGGTTGTGGGGGGGCCCCTGGGGGAATTTTTTGGGCCCAACCCCCACGGCCCCAAAATGGGCTAAACCCCCTTTCCCGAGGGCCAATTTTTTCCCCCTAGAAACAGATAAAAAGTGGTTTGGGAAAAATCACCCCCAAAAACACCTTTCCCAAAAATAAAAAATTTTTATATAATTTCCCCCAAAACCCCCAGTAATCCCGCCGGGCCCCCCCACCAAAAACGCAAACAACCCCAAAAAAACCCCACACACAAACACCCGAGAACCCCGCGGCCCCGCGCGCATCCTACCCACCCTCCCATGACTAAAAACTAAAGAACTAAAGCATTGTGACCAAAAAAAAAAGCCCTTTTTTGGGGGCCGGGCCGCCCCGCACTTTTCCGCAGGTTTCAGAGCCCAGGGCAAAAGGGCCCATTCTACCCTAGGAAAAAAAACTTTGGAAAAACCTTTTTGGTTGTGGGCACTGGGAAATTTTTGGGGAAAACCAAAGGGCCCCAAGAAAGGGCACCCCCGCTTTGTACAGAGCCCAAATTTGCGCCTAAAACAAGTACAGTGGGAGGCAAAAATCACCCCCACAACACCATCCAAAAATAAATTCATAAAAATAACCATACACCACCCGTAATTCCCCCGGGGCCCCTCCACACGCGCCAAAACAAAAAAAAAACCCGGGACAAAAAAACCCAGAGAACCCCGCGCAAAAAGCGCATGCATACCCCCCCCCCATGAAAAAAAGCTAAAGAACAAAAGGGAAGGGGTACGCAAACGCCGTTTTCGGGGAACCCTTTCCGGGCCCGCACTTTTTTTCCCCAGTTTGCAGAGCCCAGGGGGAAACAGGAACCCCAAAATTTTAAAAAACCCCATGCAGACAAACCCGGGCAACCATTTTGGATGTGTTTTGGCCCCTGGAAATTTGTGGCGACACCCCCGGCCCCCCCAAGAGCAAAAACCCCCTTTCCCAAAAAAAACCCAAAAACCCAAAACAACAAACACCCCCCAACACCATCCAAAAAATAAAACCTAAAAACCCATACACCAAAATTCCCTCCCCTCCACAGGCCCAAGACAAAAACCCCCCCCAAAATAAAAACCAGGAACGCGGGGGCCCCCCCGCGCCCCCGCAAAAAACCCCCCCAACCCAACCCCCGAACAAGAAGCCCCCCAAAAACCAGAACCCGGGGCAAAACCCCGGGGCCCACCCCAAATTTTCCCCCCCAAAACCCAAACAGACCCAAACGCAAACCCAAACTACCCAAACAAAAGGGCAAACCCCAAACCCGGGAAAGGGGGACAACCCCCCCCAAGACAAACCCCGCTTTTTTAAAAAGAGGGCCCAAATTTGGGCGCCAAGAAAAAAAGAGTACAGTGTAGGCCCAAAAATTTAACCCCCCCAACCAAAAACACCAAATAAAAAAATTTTTTAATTAAAAACCCCTACACCCACAGTAATCCCGCCGGGCCCCCTCCCCCACGCGCCAAAACACAAAAAAACCCGGGGACACACAAACCCCAGAAAACGCCCCGCCCCCGCGCATCATAAACCCAAACCCCCCCATTTACTAAAACTAAAGAAATTAACATTTGACGCAAAAGGGCCCCTTTTTGGGGGCCTTGGGCCCCCCGCCCTTTTTCCCCAGTTGCGAGCCCCGGGCCAGGACCCTAATTTTAAACCCCCCATGCGCAAAACTGGGCAAAACCTTTTTTGGGGTGTGGGGTTGGGACTGGAATTTGGCCCACAAACCCCGGCCCCCCCCCAAAAATGCAAACCCAAACCCCCTTTACAAAAAGCCAAGTTTGTCCCCCCTAAAACAGAATACAGGTTTTAGGCCCAAAAAACACCCCCACAACACCCTCCAAAAAATAATTTCCCTAATAAATTTCCATTCACCACCATAAATTTTGCCGGGGCCCCTCCACCCCCCCCAAACACAAACAAACCGCAAAACACAAACACCCCGAGAAAAGCGCCCCCGGCGCCCTGCATAACCCCCCCCCTCCCCCTGAAATAAGAGCTAAAGAAATAAAGCCCTTGTGAAAGCAAAAACCCCCGTTTTTCGGGGCCTTTTCCCCCCCCCACTTTTCCCCCCCAGTTTGCAGACCCAGGGCAGCAAAGGGCCCCTATTCTCCCCTGGCAAACAAACGGACAACCAGTTTGGATGTGTGGGGGCACCGGGGAAAATTTGGCGGACACCACGGCCCCAAGAAAGGCAAACCCCGCTTGGGACAGACCAAAAAATTTGGGCCCCCTTGGGAAAAAAGGTACAGTGTAAGGCCAAAAAAAAACAACCCCCCCAACACCCCCTCCCAAAAATAATTTTTTAAAAATAAACCATACACCCCGTAAAACTGCCGGGGGGCCCTCCACACCCAAACACAAAAAACCGCCCCACACAAACACCCCCGAGAACGCGCGCCCCCGCGCGCCCTGCATACCCACCCCCCCCCCTGACTAAGAAACAAAGAACTAGAAACATTGGGCCCCAAAAACGGCCCCTTTTCGGGGCCCTTGCCGCCCGCACTTTCCCCAGTTGCAAAAAGCCCAAGGGGAGCAAGGCCCCCCTTTTTTACCCTATGCAGACAAAAAAGGACAAAACCCTTTTTGGGGTGGTGTTTGGCACTGGGGAAATTTTCGACAACCCCGGGGCCCCCAAAATGGGCAACCCCCCCTTTTTACAAGCCAAGTTTGTCCCCCTAAAACCGAAATACAGTGTAGGGCCAAAAAAAAAAACCCCCCAACCCCATCCAAAAAATAATTTCATATTTAAAACCCCAAAACCACAGTAAAATCGGGCCGGGGCCCCCTCCACACCCCGCAAAACCCCAAAAAACCGCACACAAAAAAACACCAAAAGAAAAAGCGCGCCCACGCGCGCAGGCCCTACCCACCCTCCCATGACTAAAAACTAAAGAACTAGAAGCATTTTGACGCAAACCCCCCCGTTTTCGGGACCTTTTCCCCCCCCGCACTTTTCCCCCAGTTGCAGAGCCCAGGGCACCGGACCCAATTTTTTTAAAAACCCATGCGAAAAAACCGGACAACCAATTTTTGGGTTTTGGTGGCCCCTGGGAATTTGGGCGAAAAACCAAAGGCCCCCCAAGATGGCAAACCCCCCCCTTTGTACAGAGCCAAGTTTTGGGCGCCCAGAAACCCAAATAAAAGGTAGGCAAAAATCCCCCCACAACACCCCCTATAATAAAAATTTTATAAAACCCCTACACCAACAAATAATCTGCCGGGGTCCCCCCCCACACGCGCAAAAAACAAAAAAACCCCCCACACCAAAAAACACCAAAAGAAACCCGCAAAGCCGCATGCATACCCACCCACCCCCAAAAAGACTAAGACTAAAAAAAATAGAAGCCAAATTTTGACGGAAGCAAAAGGGGCCCTTTTGGGGGGCCTTTCCCCCCCGCCCCCTTTTCCGCAGGGTTTCCGAGCCCCCCGGGGACAGGACCCCCATTTTTTTACACCCCCATGCAGACAAACGGACAACCATATTTGGATGTTTTGTTGGGGACTGGAATTGTTTGGGGGACACCAAAGGGGCCCCCACCAAATGGCAACCCCCGTTAAAAGAAACCAAGGGTCGCCCCCAGAAACAGGTAAAAGTTAAGGGAAAAAATCACCCCCCCCAAAAACCATCCAATAATTTTCCCTAAATAAACCCAACCCCCACGTAATCGGCCCCGGGCCCCCCCACCAAACCCAAACACAAAAAAAAACCCCCACCAAACAAAAAAAGGGGAACGCGCGCAAAGCCCCGGCAGCATACCCCCCCTCCCATGAAATAAGAGCTAAAACAGAAGCCTTGGGACGCAAACCCCCGTTTTTTGGGGACCTTGGGCCGCCCGGGACTTTTTCCCCCAGTTTCAGAGCCCAGGGCCCCAAGGGCCCCCATTCTAACCCTAAGCAGCCCAAAATGGGCAACCCCTTTTGGATGTGTGTGGCACTGGAATTGGGGGCGACACCCCGGCCCGCAAAGGCCAAAACCCCCGCGGGGACCAAACCAAATTTTTTTGCCTAAAACAAAAAGACAGGGAGGCAAAAATCACCCCCCCCCAACCCCAACCAAAACCCCCTCCAAAAATAATTTTATAAAAATTTCCAACCCCACCGGAATCCCGGGCCGGGGCCCCCCCCCCGCGAAAAAAACAAAAAACCGCAACCCCACAAAAACCAAAAAACCCCGCGCACCCCCCAGCGCCAGCATACCCCCACCCTCCCCTGACTAGAAAACTTAAAAAAACTAAAAAAATTGTGGCGCAAACGCCGTTTTGGGGGGGAAAAAAAAACCTTGCCGGCCCCCACTATTTCCCGCAGTTGCAGAGCCCAGGGCAAGCAGGACCCCCAAAATTTTAAAACCCCATGCAGACCAAAATGGACAAAACCAAATTTTTGGGTGTGTGTGGCACTGGAAAATTTTTGGCGACCCCAAAGGCCCGCAAGATGGCAACCCCCCCGCTTGTACAAAACCAAATTTGTCGCCCCAGAAACCCGAGTACCGTGTAAGGGGAAAAAACACCCCCCACAACACCCTCCAATAAAAATTTCAAAAAAAAACCCTAAAACCACCCGTAACTGCCGGGCCCCCCACCCCAACCCCCAAAAACAAAAAAAACCCCACACACAAACCCAGAGAAAAAGGGGCGCCCGGCCCCGCACATTGCATACCCACCCTCCCATTTAAATAAGAAACTAAAGAACTAGAAGCCTTGTGAAAGCAAAAAAGGGCCCCTTTTTTGGGGACCCCTTGCCCCCGCCCCGGGACTTTTTCCCCCATTTTCAGAGCCCAAGGGGAGCAGGGCCCTATTCCTTAAAACCCATGGGAGACAAACCCGACAACCCCTTTTTAAAGTGTTGGGACCGGGTTGGGGGCGACAACCACGGGCCCCCAAGATGGCAAACCCCCCTTGACAAGGGGGCCAAATTTTTTCGCCTGAAAAAAGAGTACAGTGTAGGCAAAAAATCACCCCCCCCAACACCATCCAAAATAATTTCATAAAAATACCATAAAACCAAACCCGTAATCTGCCCCCGGGCCCCTCCACACGGCCCCCCAAACCCCAAAAAACCGGGACACCCCAAACACCAGAGAACCGCCACGCCCCGCCATGCATTCCCACCCCCCCAATTAAAAAAGGGGGCCCAAAGAACTAGAAACCCTTGTAAAGCAAAAAGCCGTTTTGGACCTTGCCGCCCGCACTTTTTTCCCCAGTTGCCAAACCCCAGGGCAAACAGGAACCCATTCTACAACCCAAAGCAACAAACTGGACAAACCCTTTTTGGGTGTGTGTGGCAACTGGAATTTGGCGAACCCCCCGGCCCGCAAATGGGGAACCCCCCCTTGTAAAAGGGGCCAAGGGTTTTTCCCCCTAAAAAACCCGAGGGACAGTTTAAACAAAATCAACCCCCACAAACACCATCCAATAATAAAATTTTATATAATACCCCAAACACCACATAATCGCCGGTTCCCCCCCATCCCGCAAACAAAAAAAAAACCCCCACAAAACAAACCCAGAGAAAAGCGGGGGCAAAGCCCCGCCTGCATAAACCCCCCCCCCAGGGCTAAAGGAAACGAAAGAACAAACACTTTTGAAAGACAAAAACGCCTTTTGGGGAGGCCTTGCCCGCCCGCACTTTTCCGCAGTTGCAGAGCCCAAAGGGCAGCAGGGGCCCTATTCTACCCTATGCCAAAAAACTGGACAACCCATTTTGGATTGTGTGGGACTGGAAAATTGGGGCGACACCACGGCCCGGGAAGAGGCCCAAACCCCCCCTTGTCCCAAACCCCAAATTTTGGGCGCCTAGAAACAGATAAAAAGTGTTTGGCAAAAAAACACCCCCCCCAACAAACCCTCCCCAATAAAATTTCCCTAAAAATACCCCTAAAACCACAGTAATCTGCCCGGGGCCCCTCCACACGCCCCCAAACACAAAAAACCCACACACAAAACCAGAGAACGCGGCCCCACGCGCGCCCTGCATTTCCCCCCTCCCATGCTAAAAGCCCAAAAAACAAAAAACCCCCTTTTGACGCATAAAGCCGGTTTGGGGGCCTTGCCCCGCCCCCCACTTTTCCCAAATTGCAAGCCCCGGGGACAGGGCCCAATTCCTACCCTAATCAGACAAAAATGGACAAAAACCCTTTTGGATGTTGGGGTGGGCACTGGGGAATTGGGTGGGCGAACCCCCACGGCCCGCAAGAGGGGAACCCCCCCCTTGGGAACCCAAACCAAATTTTTTCGCCTAAAAACAAAAGGAAAAGGGGTAGGCAAAAAACCCCCCACAACACCATCCCCAAAAATAATTTTATATAATACCATAAAAACCCCCCAGTTTAAGGGTGCCCCGGGGCCCCTCCACACCGCCCCAAAAAACAAAAAACCCGGGGACACACCCAAAAACCAGAGAACGCGCGAAAGCGCGCAAGGGTTTCCCCCCCCCCTCCCATGAACCCAAGAGCTAAAGAACTAGAAGCATTGGTGACGCAAAACGCCCTTTTGGGGACCTTTGCCAAGCCCCACTTTTTTCCCCAGTTGCAAAAGCCCCCGGGCACAGGACCCTAAATTAACCCGATGCAACAAAATGGCAACCATTTTGGGTGTGTGTGGCACTGGGAAATTTTGGCACACCAAAACCGGGCCCGCAAGATGGCAACCCCCCGCGGGGTTTCAGACCAAGTTTTGTCCCTAAAAAAAGAGTAAAAGTTCGGCAAAAATCCCCCCACCCCCAAAACCATCCAATAATAATTTTAATAAAAAAAACCAAACACCACAGTAAACTTTCCGGTTTCCCCCCCCAAAAACGGGGCAAACACAAAAAACCGCCCCAAAACCAAAAAAACCAAAAGAACCGCGCCCCGCCGGCGCATGCATACCCCCCCCCATGACTAAAGCTAAAAAAAACTAGAACAATTTGTGAAAGCAAACCCCGCCGTTTTTGGGGACCTTTCCCCCCCGCAAATTTTTTCCCCAGTTGGGAGAGCCCAGGCAGCAGGACCCTATTTTTCCCACCCTAAAGCAGACAAACTGGACCCAACCCCTTTTTGGGGTGTTTTGGGCACTGGAATTGTGGGGACACCCCGGGCCCCAAGAGGGGAACCCCCTTGGGGAAAAGAAACCCCAAATTTTTTCGCCCAAAACAGAGTACATTTAAGGCCCAAAAATCCCCCCCCCACAACAAAAATCCAATAATAATTTCATAATAAACCCCTACACCCCCAGTATTTTGGGCCGGGGTCCCCTCCACACGCGCAAACACAAAAAAACCCCCACACACAAACACCAGAGAACGCGCGCACGCGCGCGCATAAAACCCCAAACCCCCCCATGACTAAGAACAAAAAAAACTAGAAGGGATTTTGACGCAAAACCCAAGCCCTTTTGGGGGCCTTTGGGCCCCCCAAATTTTTTCCGCATTGCAGAGCCCCAGGGCAGCAGGGCCCCATTCTAAACCCTAGCAGACAAACTGGCCCAAAACCCTTTTTGGGTGTGTGTGGCCCCTGGGGAATTTGTGGCGAAAAACCCCCGGCCCCCAAGATGGCCCAAAACCCCCCCTTGTACAGAGCCAAGGGTTTTTTTGCCTAGAAACAAGGGACCCGTGTAAAGGGAAAAACACCCCCCAACCCAACCCCCACCCAAAAAATAATTTTCCCTGAAATACCATCACCACAGTAAACCCGCCGGGGCCCCCTACCAACCGCAAACACAAAAAAACCCCACACAAAAAACCCAGAGAACGCGCCCCACGCGCGCATGCCAAAACCCACCCCCCCCAGGAAAAAGAGCAAAGAACTAGGGAAACATTGGGGGACGCCAAAAGCCGTTTTAGGGACCTTGCCGCCCCACTTTTCCCGCAGTTTCCCGGGGCCCCCCGGGGAGGCCCGGACCCTTTTTACCCTAAAGCAGCAAAATGGGGCAACCATTTTGGGTGTGTGGTGGCACGGGAATTGTGGCCCCACACCACGGGCCCGCAAGATGGCAAACCCCCCCTTGGTACGAGCCAAAATTTGTCGCCTAAAAACAGAGTTTCAGTGTAAGGGAAAAATCACCCCCACAACCAACCAAACCAATAATAAAATTTTCATATAATAAACCCTTCACCAACCCGTAATCGGCCCCCGGGGCCCCTCCCCACAAAGCCGCAAAAACCCAAAAAAAACCCGGCCCCCAAAACAAACAACCCGAGAACCGCCGCCCCGCGCGCATGCAAACCCACCCCCCCCCATGAAATAAAGCTAAAGAACTAGAAAACATTGTGAA
>JASPKP010007188.1:0-13138 GCA_030674155.1 Stramonita haemastoma
GGCAACGGGAATTTTCCCCTGGTAAAATTTCTGCAGGGAAGAAGGTCAGTCCACATAAGGAAAAAAAACGGTTTTCTGTAAAACCCAGTAAAAAAAATAACGTGCCCCTCTCTGAAAGAACTGCTTGAATTTATCGAGAAATCTGCTGTGAACAGAAAGAAAGTTTTAACAATACCACCCCAATACAAAAACAAAACACCACAATAAAAAATACAATAAAAATAAAAACCCAAACAATACACCACAATGCAAAAACCACAACATGATAAAACCCAAAATACAATACAACAAAAAATAGGTAAAACCCACAAAAACAAACCCACTTTTGATAAAAAAACCAATAAAAACCCACAAGACACCACAAAACAGACAACAAAAACACACCATAATACAACAAAACCAAAATTACATACAAAAAACAACATAACCCCAACAAGATACAACACAAAAAAACACAATAAAAACCCCAGTAAAAACCCACAAAAACTACAATACAACCCGGTAAATACAACAAAAAAACATTTAAAATTTCAACACGGAAACAATACAACACAACACAATACAATAAAATAAAAATTTTTCCCAAAATTTATAAAGGGGGGCAGACAAAGTTTATCCAAACAATATCATTAAAACTAAAAATCCCTTTCGCAAATCCTCTATGATAAAAACATGAAAGAGAATAGCTTTTTATTCTTTTCTCGTGTGAAATGGCCGCGCCCCCGCGTGGGGTGAAATTTTGTTTTTTGAGAGAGAAAGAGAGAGAAGAGAGAGAGAAAAGGAGAGAAGAGAGGGGAGAAAAAAATAGAGAGAGAAAAGAGAGAAAAGAGAGAGAGAAGAGAGAGAAAAGAGAGAGAGGGGAAAAGAAGAGGAAAAGAAAAGAAAAGAGAGAGAGAGGGGGGGGGGAAAAAAAAAAATTTACAAAGCCCACACACGACGAATCCCCCGGGCATGTTCTCTCTCTCTCTCTCTCTCTCTCTCTCCCCCCTTTTCTCCCCCCTTCCTTCCCCTTCCTCTTTTTCCCCCATCTCCTCCCCCCTCTCCCCAAATCTCTCTCTCTCTCTCTCTAAACCCCGTAAACCCCCAAAAAAAAACCCCAAAAAACCCCACACACACCCCACACAAAACACACACACACACACACCCACACACACACACACACAAAAAAAAAAATTTCAACCAAAAAGCCTGGGGTGTTCCACATGATGCTTTTGGGGGCAGCGGTGGGTCCAACTGTTGGTTAGAAGGGGCCCGGGTCAAAGAAGACAGGGGGATGGCCTGTGGCACCCTCCCATGACTTTGGACGGGTCCCCCCCTCCCCACCTCTACCACCACCACCACCCCCTCCCCCCCACCACCCGACATCTCTGCTACCCAACCCCTTAAAAAAAAGTTGTAAAGGGTAAAGGTGCCCCAAACCTATAAGGGGGGTCTTTGGGGGAGCGAGGCATCAAGGCCCCTTCTTCCAGGGCCCATTTTTGGGGGCGGCGCCCTCTCCTCCCCTCGCTGTTTTACCTTTCCCGACCCAAAAAAGGGGCGGTACCCATTTACAGCTGGGGGGGACGGGGAACTTACTAAAAACCAAGGGTGCCACAGTCACCCATCCACTTGGTAACCACGCCGATGCTGCTTAACCTTAACTTGGGGAAAGCGAGTGCTCCGACAACTGAGTTACCCTTCCCCAAGATGATAATTTCAAGGGAAAAAAATCCCCCTTGAACGCATGGCTTAAACCCGGGTTCGAACCCGGGTCGCCACATCGGGGAGCCCATCGCCTTACCAACAGCTATCCCCTCCCCAACGCCGAAAAGGTCACCCAAACCAAAATTGGAAACCATTTTGAGGCTGCTTAACATTGGGGGGGGGGAAAGCGAGGTTTTGACCACTGAGCTATCCCGCGTCCCCAATTTAAAAACACCTAAAAGTTTTTGCACATGACATAATTTAAAAACGAAAAGTAAAATATGGATGAAAAAAACGGGGTCAAACAACAAAAACAACTTAATTTAAATCAAGACCAAACATGTACTGCACCATAATCGAAAAAAAGAATAAATGAAAAAGAGACAAGGCAAGGCAAGGCAAAATTCTTTTTATTCGAGAAATAGATAAGCACCATGGCTTTTTTTACATCCACCCCGCCCCTTTCAGGGATAACATCAAGAAAAAAGAAGCCCAACAAAAACAAAACAATTATAATGACCAATTACCAAAAGAAAACCCACACCAAGTACAAAAAACATAAGAAATAAGACAGGAACAATATTAAGGAATTTTTTAAAAAAAAAAGGCACTCTTTCCCAAAAACGAAAAAAGAATAAAATCAATGATATTTTGATTTGAACAATAAACAACAAAAAAACAAACAAAGAAACAAAAAAAAAACAACAAAAAACAACAACAACAACAAAAAAAAAACAAACAAAACAAAACAAAACAAAACAAAAAAAACAAAAACAAACAAACAAAAAAAAACAAAAAAAGGCGCAATGTTTATAGACAAACAAGAAATGAGAGGTTAAGACGGGAAACATCAATCCCCACCATCCTATCATCAAAAAGTCCCATAAAACATAAATTTTGATAAAGGGTAAAAAAGACAACAACAACGGGAAAAAAATAAGACAGAGATACAAAAAATTAAGGGTAATTTTTATAAAAAGGCACCATTCAAAACGAAAATAGAAGTAAGAATCAATAAAAGAATTGATTTATACAAAAAACCAAAAAAAAAAACCAAATCAAAAAAAAAACAACAACAACAACCAAAAAAAAAAAAAAAAAAGCCGAAATTTTAAAAAAGAGGAAGAGAGAGGAAGAGAGAGAGAGAGAAGAGAGAAGAGAGAAGAGAGAGAGAGAGAGAAGAAAGAGAAGAGACCAGAAAAAAACAGACAGAAAAAGACAGACAGAAAAAAACACAGAGACAGAGAACAGACAGACAGAGATCGTAGGAAAACACATCAGGAAATGAAAAATCACCCTCCCTACGCAACAATTATGAATCCGGGGAGAGAGACAGGGAGAAAACCGGACCTTCAGTCTTAGCAAAAAATAACTGTCTGTACGTTTCACACACACACACACCCACACGTGCGTTGAGGCGCCCCCGAGGCGATCAAGCAAACAAAACAATCTTGGCATTCTGTTAATATCCTTGCCGTCTCCAGCCGCTGTTTTTGTCTACTTTAAACAAAAATTCTCTGATTAGAAGGTGTGTGGTGGGTTGTGTGGTGTGTGTGTGTGTGTGTGTGTGGTGTGGGGGGGAAAGAGAGAGAGAGAGGAGAGAGAGGGGAAGAGAGAGAGCAACAGACAGAAAACGACAGACAGGCAGACAACAGACAGACAACACACAGACACAAAAAACAGACAGGCATACCCGGTGACAAAAGACACACTCAAAAAAGATCTTACACCTCACACTACAGGGTTTCTTATTATGATAAAATAGGGGCTAGGATCAACCTTACCTTAAAGTCTCTCAATAAAAAAATCTCTGCGGGTTGTACACCAACAGTTTTCCGCACAATGCCCTTTTGCAATACTCCTTTTGGGACGCCCTACTTCCTGCCTACTACTTGGAAATAACACAGCAAGGCAAAGAGATTCGACCGACGGCCAGGGCCCACGTCCAAAAAACAAAGCGGGGAAAGGGCCTCTGAGACACAATGAATCTGCCCCCAAAAAGGCTCAAATCATTGGCCACACCACCCCCCCTCCTCCCCCCATCAGCCGGGTCTCAGGTCGCCGTTTTTCGAGCACGTATTTGTTTTTGGGAAAACTCGTGATAAGGAAAAGTTAAATTTAAATTATTTATTTTATTTATTTATCTATTTATTTATTCATTTCATTTTTTTATTTTCTAAAATTTACTTATTCTTTATATCAACGAAATGGAATAAGAAATAGGTGCTTTTTTTTTTTACATCCAGTTCCCGTTTTTGCACTTTTGTAAATCGTCATCTGTTCCCACGGGCACACTCTTAGAAAAGGGGAACAGGATTTTAATTGAGCGCAGATGTTTAGCGTGGTTCGCACTCGGGGCCTCGGTTTCTAGTCCATCCGAAGGATTTTTGGGGGGGAGAGGGGAGTCAGCACTGATTTTAACTGGGGGGAAAAATCCCCTCGTACGGGAATCGAACCGGGGTTCGAAAAAATTGCGAGCGCAATTTTTTCCTGCCCCACTGGGGCTATCCTGTCCCTACGTTTTGTTTAAAAAAAGGGGGAACCCTCTGAGGGATCTATACCAGTGTTCACCCGGGGTTAAATTCAATCCCGTGAATCATGGGTTCGAAACTCACCCCAGCCCCACGGTGAATTTAAGGGTGGAATTTGGTAGATGCTCCGGGAAAATTTCAGATTAAATTTCTTTTAACCTTTTATTTTTTTTTATTTTTTTTTTTTACATTTTTTTCTAAACAACAGTTTTTCAACTTAAAAGTGCGACATGCCATTTTCTAAATTCCTTCGTGTGTGTGTGGTTTTGTTTTGGGGGGGTGGTGGTGTTTTTTGTGTGGTGTGGTGGGGGCCGCGAGGGGTGTGTGTGTGTGTGTGTGTGTGTGTGGGTGGGGGTGCAAAGGCCATGAAATTTTCCCAAACAGTTAGGGGAAAAACAACCACACACACACAACACACACAACCGGCGCGGCGCGCAACACACCACACACACACACACAACACACACACCACACACACACCCGCAACCAGAAAAAAAGGAACCGAATAAACTACCTAAAGCAGGATGTGTCGGCTGGGGTCAGGGGGCACCCCGCGTCACGGGGACGGGATGCCATGGTCAAACTTGCGCTCGAAATTTACAACCGAGTTCGTTTCCCCCGGCAAAGAATTTTTCCCCGGGATTTAAACATCATCCCGACCCCACTCTCCCCAAAATCTTTCGAATAGACTGTAAACCGAGGCCCCGGTGCGAACGCACGCAGAACATCTTCGCACACGTTAAACCTTTCCCGTTTTTCGTAAAGTAGGCCATTGTGTGCCGGGGGGAACAGAACAAAATGACAAAACTCATACACACGGGACTGGGTGAAAAAAAAAAAAAAAACACATGGCTGCTTTTTCCCCCTTTTCCTCGATACAAAAAAGAATAAAAAATAAAAAAAAAAAAATAAATAAATAAATAAAAAATAAATAAGCACGGGGAAAAACCAGGTGCCCGGAAAAAAAGGAACACAAGAGAACAGATACAAAATGACAAAACTGCATACACACAGAACGGAAGAACAAAAAAAAATAAATAAATAAAAGCACAGAGTGCTTATTCCATTACCTCGATAAAAAAATAAATAAATAAAAAAAAAATAAAATGAAACGAAGGGACTATTTTCCTTTGGCTGCACAAAAAAACCTGCAATTTTTGGGGGTAAAAGAGCCCGGAAACCTACAGGTCAAAAAGAGTTTCCCAAGAATAATCTGTTATGGAGCTGTTGTACCTGTATTGGGCCCCTTTTAAACGCTTTTTGAAAGAAAAACCTCTGATAAAGGTGTGTACCGGTGTTTTGTGTGTGGTTTTGTGTTTTTGGTTTAGCACGCGCACGTGCGTACTTGTGCGTGTGTGTGTGGCGCGTGCCGCGCGTGTATATGGTATGTTGAGGTGACTGTGCTGTACTTCTGGTGTTTGTGGAGCGAGTAAAGCCAATGTGGGGGGTGTGTGTTGGGGTGGGTTTGGGGTTTGTGGTGTGTGGTTGGGGTGGTGTGGGTGTGTCTGTCCTGTCTCGGGCTGCCCTTTTGTCTTTTTCCCTTTTTGTCTTTTCCAACAAAAAAGGGATTTTAAACAAATAATTGGGGGGGGGAAATTGTTGGTGTGTTTGTGTGGAATTGAATGGAGATTAAAAAAAAAAAGTTTTTAATTTTCAGTAACGCTTGAAACCCTAAAAAAAGGACAAATAGAAACAAGTAAACTTGAGTAAAAATAAATGCACAAACGTGTGTTGTTGGGGTTGCGCGCGCCGGAACGCACGCGCCACGCTTGTGTGCATGTGTGTTTTATTGTGTGTGAGTGTACTGTGTGGTGAGTGGGTGTTTTGTTTGGGTTTTTTTTGTGTTTTTTAACAGGCAATAATTTTCATCGTTATAACGGTTGTGGTGTGGTGGTGTGTGTGTGTGTGTGTGTGTGTGTTTTGTGTTGGTGTGTTGTGTGGTATGTGTGGTTGTGAGTGATGAGGAGAACAGACAGACCAGACATACAGACAGACAGCCAGACCGGAGAGAGAGAGAGAGAGAGAAAAGAAGAAGAGAGAGAGAGAGAAGAGAGAGAAAAAAAAAAAAAAAAAAAAAAAAACACACCACACACACCAACAAAAACACACACACAAACAACACACACACACACACACACACACACACAAACCACACACACAACACACAAACACACACAACACACCCAAAACCTGGCGCTAAAGACAAACAAATAACATAACATGGTCGCAGCAAAAGGGAAAATAACGTACTTAAATTTGGGGTCAGGCTATAGGTTTCAGACCTCAAAGCATGACCGAGGATATCGTGTTTGTCCTTGTCCTTCCTAGTCCCTTAAAGAAAATTATCTATAGCAAAAAGTCCATGGCGGCGCGCGCTGTGTTGTGGGGGTGTGTGTGTGTGTGTGTGTGTTGTTGTGTGGGTGTGTTTTGGTTTTTTGTGTGTTGGGTGTGTGTGTGTGGGGTTTGGTGTGTGTTTTGTGTGTGTGTGTGTTGGTGTGTGTGGTTGATACAGCAGACAACAGACAGACAAGGGGAGAACAGAACCGAACGGACAGAGAGAGAGACAAAAGAGAGAGAGAAGAGAAAAGAGAGAAGAAGACAGACAGCAAGACAGACAGACAGAGAAAAACAAGGGGGGAACAGGACAAGAGATTTTTTTAGGACAATCTATTAAGAGCCACGGGAAAAGAATACATCAACAATACCCATACAAATCTACTTCCTTCTACGGAAAGACCGAAAAGCCACACCCCGCATTACATCAATTTCATATTTCGTCACACTGTTGTTTCCTTTTTGCAAAATTTAAAAAACGGAAACTAAAGCATTCTTTCTCCCAGTTTCGCTCGTCATTGGAAACCAAGATACTACGTAGGGACCGCAAAGATAAATGCTGTAACGATGGAAGGGGAGAGAGGGGCAGGGAAGGGGAAAAAGGAGGGGGGGAGAGAAAAGAGAGAGGGGGGGAGGGGAGGAAAAGAGAAAAGAGAAGAGAGAGAGAGAGAGAGAGAGAGAGAGAAGAGGAAGAGAACAAGAGAGACAGAGCGGGACAGAGAAGCAAAAGAAACAGAGAGAAAAGAGGAAAAGGGAGGGAGGGAGGGAGATGGGGGGTGGGGGGGGGAGAGAGAGACACAAAGAGAGACACACAAAGGACAAAAAGAAAAGGAAGAGAAGGAACGAACGAGACAGAGAGACAGACGAGAGAGAATAGAAAGACAAAAGACAGACACAACACACACACAACACTTCTCCCCTCTCCCCCCTCTCTTTCCCCCTCCCCTCCCTCCCCTCCCCTCTCTCATTTTCCCCCTCTCTCTCACCCCCCGTCACTTTTTCTTTTTCTCTGTCTGTCTGTCCCCGTCCCGTCTGCTGTCTGTCTGTTTTTTTTCTTTTTCCTCCCCCCTTTTCTCTCCCCCTCTCTCTCTCCCTCTCTCTCCCCCTCTCCTCCCCGTCCTCCCCCCCTCTCTCTCCTCTCTTTTCCCCCTCTTCTTACCTTATTTTTTTTTTGTTAGTAAAGTTTTTTTTACTTTTTTTTCCTAACCCCGATTGTAAAAGGGCAGAAAAGGAAGGAAAAAATTTTGTTTAAGAACAGGCGGATTTCTTTAGGAATTAAAACCCCCCTGAACCACATATTATTTACCTTGTTACAAAAGGGTTTGGTCATGTTTTGTATTCAAAAGAAAGTAAAGTAAATTTCTTTCATCCGATTTCCAAAAGGGTTTTTAAAAACAGTAAACGTGATATCTTTGGAAAAATGCTTTTTTTAAAAAATTTAATGTTTCATCAAAAATATTTTGATATTGAAAAGTTGTATGGGTTTGTGCAAAGTTTGCGCGCTGGGGTTTTTTGAAATGTCCCCGATTTAAAAAAAAACTCATTGGGCAGAAACAAGGTTTGGAATTTGGATGTTTTATTTTTTTTTTTTATTATTAAACACTGAAAAAGCGGGAAAAAGTTTTCACAACGGTAAACATGTTTTCATTTTTACCCCCCTTTTCAGAAATTTCCTCTGTTTTTTGCAATGATGTTGTTTGTTTTCCAAAAGCCCCAGACCTTCAAAACCAACTAAAAACTTGCAAAGAGCATCTCACACACAGGGTTCCCCGTAAAACTTGATAAAACGAATGTTATGGGGTCGGAAAAGGGGGACATTTTTTTTAAACGGAAAAAAGGAATTTTAAAAAAGGCCCAAACTGAAGTTTTTAATAGCAAAAAATTCTTTGGGTTTTACTCTTAAAAACTAAATTTTCTTTGACACTGCCAGGTGTTTTCAAAATGCCAGGGGCGCCAAACATAAAAAGTTTTTGCGTATTTGATTTGGGGCCTTTTCTGAAAAGATCCCCGGAAAACACCGAGAAACCATTTAAAAATTTAAAAAACGGCCTTTTATTGTATTAAAATAATGTCTTTAATTTTTTTTTTTTTTTTCTTTTTAAATGGGGTAAATGACAAAGGTTGGGGAAATGAACAGGTTTTTTTCTAAAAAATTAAAGGGAACCCCATATTGATTGTTTTTTTCCTTTAAGACGGGAAGCAAAACTTCAGAAAAAAAAAGGGTTTGAAACGTAAATTTTTGTCATTTAAATCACAGTTTAAAAAAGCCTTAAAATATCCTACTGGGCCCTCATGAAAACTAAAATTTCAAAGGGATGAAAATTTTTAAGTTTCGACTTGGGGAAATTTGGGAATTAAAAAAAGTAAAAAAACCCGATTTTAAATTTTTAAAATAAAAAGTGCCCTTTTTTTAACAAAGTTAAAAATGAAATCCATTTTCCCCTTTGAATGTACAAATTTTTTCAGGCCCTTGGAAGGAGAAACTTGCCTGTCAAAAAAAATTTCAACTCAAAAAAAATTAAACAAAAAGCCTTCAAAATATTTTTGAATAATGAAAAGTTTTGCCCAAAAGAGAGACATTTGGGTTTGTTTAATTTTGTCCAAAGCCCTGAAAGCCCCCCCCCTAAAATTTTTAAGAAAATTGGTATAAAATGAAAATTTTTAAAATTTTTTCATATATCCGTGGAAAATCAAAATCTTGACAATGCCAAAAATTTTTTTGGTTTTGTTTTTCTGTTTTTTTTTTTTTCCGTTTCAAAGGGCAAAATACCTACCCCCTTGCATAACCCGGGGTGGGGCCCCCCAAAAAATTTAAAAAACCCGATTTTCCCGAGCCCCCCCTCCTCTCCCCCCTCTCTTTTTTCTCCCCGTCCTTTTCTGGGTTTCCCCCGTTAAAAACCCAAATAAAATGGTTTTTTTGGGGAAAATTGCCAGAAAATCCTTTATTTTATAAAATCATATATTTGTCAGTTAGATTTTTGGTTAAAATTACCCACAAAAGATTAAAAACAAGGTTGGCCCCAAAACAAAACCTACGAAATGCAATTAAATTTTTTGATCCAAAAGGAAAAAATTTTTGGGGTAGCAAGTGTAAAGGGGGAATTGTTTTTGGGGCAATTTCCCGTGTTTAAATAATTTTTTGGCTCAACCAAAGGGGGTTGGTGATATTCCAAGGGGGTTCCTTAGTGCAAAATTTAAGACAAAGATTAATTGATATTTTTATTCAGGAAGTATTTTATGGGTTGGAGAGATAATAGGGGGATTTCAACATATAGATCTTTTAAGACTGGGTTTTTAAAAAAAAAAATTGTATCTTCATAGTATTGATATTTATTTTTCAAAGTTGAGCCCTGTCAAAAGGCCCAAAAAAATGTTCTTTTTTTACCCTTTATTAAGAAAACTCAACAGATACACAACAAAAAAAATCAAAAAAAAAAAACTGTTCTTTGTGCAAAAAACCGGTTTTTGAAGATGATTTCCCCCAACTAATTATTTTTTTTTCCAATATTAAAACAATTTACCGGGCCCCTTAACCCCCGAACAAATCTTCTTCATTTTTCCTATTTCCCCTTTTTTTTTTCTTTTTTTCAAGGGACGTAGAAAAATGTCGTTGTTCAGTAGCTAAACATTTTTTAAAAAAATTCCGGGGCTTTTTGGAAAAGACAGACAGTGGGAGAACTTAAAAAAAAAGTACGAGAATCTAGATCTAAAAGTGAAAAAGAAAGCGTTGTATCCAATTTGTCCCGTTTCCTTTTAAAATTTAAAATCACTTTTTAACAAAAATTTGTTTTAGATCAACCCCCCCCCATTCCCCCTCGTTTTAAAAAATTTAAACCCAAGGGCCCCCGTACCTAACCAAAAAACCCTTTTATTTTTAAGCTTCCATAACTCCTAAATTTCCCTTTTCATTTCAATACAATTTCCCCGGGCCCCCCATTCCCCCATCTTTTCCCTCCTCAACTCCCCTTCTCTCTCCCTTCCCTTCCTTTTATCCCCTGGCCCTTTTTGTCTTCCGTCCTCCGAGTCTAAGGGGGGGGCCTCTTTTCCCTTTTCTCCTCTTTTAACTTTCTTTTTCTCCTTTCCCCCTCTTCTTCTGCCCCATCTCCTCTCCTCATCGTTTTCCCCCTCTTCCCTTCCCCCCATCCACCCCCCCAACCGTCCACCTTTTTATTTCCCCCCCCCGCCCCGCCTCCTTTTTCCCCCTTTTCTCCTTTCCGTTCCCCCCTTTTCCTTTTCTCTCAAAATTCTTCTTTTCGGTCCTCCCTTCCCTTCCGTAAGCCCCTTCACCCCCCCAATCCTCTCCGACGTTTTCCCTTTTCCCCCCTTTCCTTTTTCCCCTTTTTTTCACTCTTTCCCCTTTTTCCCCCTCTTTTCTGTCCCGTCCCTTTTGTTCTGTCCTGGGCTTCTTCTTTTCCCGGTTTCCACCCCTCCCCTCTTTTTCTGTGTCCCTTTTTGGGCTCTGCAAAATTTTGGGTTTAGTCTTCCCCTTTTGGTTCCCATTTTTTTCTTCCCCCCGTTTTTCTGGTCAAAAAACCCCTTTTCTGTTGTCCCCTTTTTGTCCCCGTTGTTTTTTTTCTGTTTTGGGCTGTCAGGGGTCCTTCTCTCCCCCTTTTTCTGGTTTTTCTTTTCTCTTCCCATCTCTCTTCTGTTTTCTGTTTTTCTCTGGGCTCTTTTTTCTGTCTCTGTTTTCTTTTTTCCCCTCTTTTTTCTCCCCTCCTCTCTCCTCCCCCTGTACCGATCCCCTAAGTTTTAACAATTTTTTTTTTTTTTTATTTTATTGAGGTCAGGCAAACCACCATAGCGGCTTTTTTTAAATAATACAAACGTACTGGTTTCCCAAAACACACCAAACCGAACATCTTGTTAAAAAACCCCCCCTTCTCCCCCTTTTCTTTTAATTTCCCCCACTCCTCTCTCATTTTCTCTCCCCCCTTTTCTTCCTCCAACCCCCTTTCCATCTTCCCGTTTTTCCCCCTTTTTTCTCCTTCCCTTATCCCCCCAAAAAAACCCTTGTCTCTTTCCTCCCCTTTCCTCCTCACCCCCTCTCTTTTCTTTTTCCGTCTGGGCTACTGTTCCCCGTCTTCTGTTTTGTCTTCCCTTTCCCGTCTGTCCCGTCTGTCTTCTCTCCTCTTCCCCCTCTCGGGCCCTATCTCCCCTTTTCCCCCCCCCGGTTTCCCCAACTAACCCCCCCCCCAAATCCCCTCCCCTCGGGGAGTTTTTCCCCCCCTTTTCTCGTCCGGTTTCCTTCCTTTTCTTTTTTCCTCCCCTCCCCTTTCCCCCCTTTGCCCCCTTTTCTCACTCTCGACCTTCCCCTCTCCCTCCCCAGTCTCTCTCCTTGGGGCTCTCTCTCTGTCTGTCTCTTCCCCTTTTCTCTTCTTCTCTCTCTCTCTCTCCCCCTTTCAAAACCCCCCTTTGCTCCCCTTTCCCCCCTCCCCCTCTCTCATCTCTCCTCCCCTTTTTTTCCCCTCCTGTCCACTGTCGATCCCTAAGTTTAAAACAATTTTTTTTTTCCCTTTCAATTAGGTCAGGAAAAAAACCCCCTAGTGGTTTTTTAAATAATACAGCCTACTGGTTTCCCAACAAACTCATGGGAAAAGTCTCGTTTCAAAAAACCGCCTTTTTCCCCTTCCCCTCTCCCTCTCTTTTTCTTTTCTCTCTCCCCCTTTTTCATCTTTAAACTCGCTTTATCTCTCTCTTTCCCCTTTTAAACTTTGGGAAGGGGGGGTTTGTTTTTACCCCCTCTCCCGGCCCCCCTCTCTTTTCCCCCCTCACCTCCTCCCCTCTCTTTTTTCTCTTTTCCTCCCTCTTTTTCCTCTCTTCCCCCCCCCATCTTCCCCTTCTCTCTCCTCTCCCCCTTCCCCTAAAACTCTTCCTTTTCCTCTCTTTTAAAACCCCCATTGAAAAAATTTGTTGGGAAAGGCCCCTTCAAACCCGACTCTTTATCCCCCTTGGGAAAAATAAAAGGAAAAATTAAATTCCCTTTTTTATTCCCCAAATTTAAAATCTTCCCAATTTATTTTTCATCCTCTCTTCCTTTTCCCAAAAAATCCTTTTCGTCTTTTTTCCTCCTTTCCTTTCCCCATTGTCTCTATCTTCCTCTTTTTCCCCTCATCTTCGGTCTCTCTCTCCCCCCTCTCTTCCAAATAACCACCTCCTCTCTTTCCTTCTCTCCTTTTCCCCAATCTCTTTTTTCCTTTTCTTGCCCCCCTTTTGTTTCTCCCTCCCCCTTTTGGGAACCCGGGTTTGTCTCCACACGCCCCCCCACACACACACCCCACAACACACACACAACCCCACACACAAAACCACAAACACACACAACAACAACCCCACCAAACCCACCAACCAAACAACCAAAACCAAACCCATTCAAACCCGAAAACCGCTTTTTAAAGCCCCCCCCCGAAAAACCCCCATGTGTTTTGGGGTTTTTTCCACTTTTTGTGTTTTTTGGGGTTTTTTTGTGGTTTTTTTGGTTGTGGGTTGGGTTTTTGTGCTGTTTTTGTGGTGTTGTGTGGGTGCTGTCGGGGTCGTTGTTTCGTCTTTTTGATCTGCTGTTGTTGTCCCCTGTCTGCCTTTTTTCTTCCCCA
>JASPKP010007189.1:2500-13136 GCA_030674155.1 Stramonita haemastoma
CAATACAATCACTAGGTCTCACTGTTCGTTCACAGGCTAAAAGCCTCTTAAATTCAATTAATGCCCCCACTGACATTTCAACTGTTTGGATTTCCTAAATGATATATCACAAATAAGTCACAAATTTTAGTAATAAAATCATTACTAAAATTAAGTAGTCCTTCACACCCATATTTGTAGTGTAAAGTCACACTAGAATATTTCCAGCATTTTATAGCTGAACAATATTCTACCAAAAAATTAAACTTAAAACAAAGACCATGACGGTGCCAAAATTTACTCCAGGCTTTCTTTGTTCAAAGCAATCACTTACTTCACTGTTAATTCACAGGTTAAAAACCTGTGAAATTAAATCAAACATATAAATTTCCTGAACCTTACAAAACTAGTCTGAATTAAGCTGAAATTGACTTAAACAGATAGTTTGATCAATAACAAAGTTAACAAAATGAAACCAAACCTTAATGGGGAACATCTAGACTCAGAGCGTCCAAGTCACGCTCCTTTCCCTCACTGGCCCCAGGCAGGAAGTGAGATTTAAAAAACAGAAATATCCCCATAGGCATTTCTTAAGGAGCGATCACTCAACTCTACAAGGGAGTTACTGAACTTAACACTTAGTAACACACCAAACAAAAATATGTTTTTGTGAGGGGGGTTACAAATGAATGAATGAATAATCTTAATTTTTCATGGGTTACAGATAAGCATTTACATATGTTTTTCATCCGGCCCTTACCATGATTAGGGACTATCAAAATAAAAGCAAAGCCCCTTCAGAAAAACCAACAAGAATACCCCCCTAAAAAAAACTAAGACGAACAAACAAAGCCCCAAACCAAAAAATATAATAGCCCTCCCCCGTAAAAACCACCACCACGAGCAATAAAAGTTCAACCTATGATTTGAAGAAAGGAGATAAATATGATAATCAACTACATAATCCCCAACTGGATACACTGATAATTATTTAAACAAAAGAGAGAGATGTGTATTCAATAAGCACATCATCTGCAACTGACCCGAGCATTAATGCTAAAACAGATACACTGATTTGTGGCATATTTATGAGGGAAACAACAACAAAACAAAACAAAAATTTAATACTACACTCTTTTAGACGATAAGAATACAATTTGCAAAATCAACATAGGTATCATAGGGAGGGAGGGAGGGAAGGATAGAAAGAGAGAGAGAGAGAGAGAGAGAGAGAGAGAGAGAGAGAGAGAGAGAGAGAGAGAGAGAGACAGACAGACAGACAGAAGACAGACAGACAGACAGACAGACAGACAGACAGACAGACAGACAGATAAACATAGATACCACAGAGGGAGATAGGGAGGGGGAGAGGGAGAGAAATAGGGTGAGGGAGAGAGAGACTGAGAGACAGACAGACAGAGAAACAGGAGAGAGAGAGACAGACAGATAGAAGGACAGACAGAGCAAGAGACACACAAAGTGAGTGATAGCGAGTGTGAGAGAGAAATAGAGTGAGTGAGTAAGTGAGTGAGTGAGTGAGTGAGTGAGTGAGTGAGTGAGTGATTTTTTTTTTTTTTAATTAGAGGATAATGGGATAACCACTCTTGTGGGTTTTTTTACATCCAGTCCCCGTGTGTATGCAGTTTTGTAAATGTCATCTGTTCCCACCCGCACACGATGGCCTACTCTTACGAAAAGCGGAACAGGATTTAACGTGTGCGCAAGATGTTCTGCGTGTGCTCGCACGTGAGTGAGTGAGTGAGTGAGTGAGTGAGTGAGTGAGTGAGTGAGGAAGTGAGAGAGAGTGAGAGAGAGAGTGAGAGAAAGAGAGAGGGAGTGAGAGTGAAAGAGAAAGATTGAGAGTTATTGTTTTTATATCGAGGATAATGCAATAAGCACTCATGTGCTTTTTTACATCCAGTTCCCGTGTGAATGCAATTTTGTGAATTTGTTATCTGTTCTCACCGGCACACAATGGCCTACTCTTCGGAAAAGTGGAACAGGATTTCATGTGCAGAACAGGATAGCCTAGTGGTTAGAACATTGTGCTTGAAATCTGACAACCCAGGTTCAATTCCCGTTCAAGGCGACATTTTTCCATGGAGTTATCATCAGTGCTGACTCAACTTCCCCCAAAAGTCCTCCAGATGAGACAATAAACCAAGATCCCGTGTGCGAACGCACGTAGAACATCTTGCGCACAAGTCAAAACCTGTTCCGCTATCGAAAGAGTAAGCTGTTGTGTGCCGGTGGGAACAGATGATAATGTTTACAAAACCGCATACACACGGGAACTGTATATAAAAATAACGGCGCAAGTGCTTATTCCATTATCTTCGATATAAAAGAATAAATAAGTAAATAAACACATAAAAATGTGTGCGCAAGATCTGCGTGGATTCGCACATGGGGCCTCAGTTTATAGTCTCTTCCAAAGGACTTTTGGGAGAGTGGAGTCTGCACTGATGTTAACTCCAGGGGAAGAGGAAGAGGGAATGAGAGGGGGAGAGAGAAAGGGAGAGGGAGAGGCAAAAGGCAAGGCAAGGCAAAATTCTTTCATTCGAGGATAATAGATAAGCACTTGTGTGCTTTTTTTAATCCAGTCCCCGCCCTTTTCTGGGAAAACATCAAGATAAAAAGATAGCCTCAACTAAACAACAACAATAATAATGATCCAAATAACAAGAGCAAGAAACCATACCAAGTATCAAACAACAGGTAAGAAATGAGACAGAGATACAATTTTAAGGTAATTTTATAAAAAGGCACTCATTCAGAAACGAAAATAAGAAATAAGAATCAATGATGATTTTGATTTGAATAAATAAACAACAACAAACAAACAAAAACAAAACAAAAAGGCACAATAATTAAAGAGCAAACATGAGAATATGATGAGGTTAAATGACTGAAAACATCTATCCACCACCATCTATCATCAAAATAAGTCCCATAAAACATAACATTTTGATAAAAGGGGAGAAAGAACAACAACAGATAAGAAATAAGACAGAGATACAATATTAACGTCATGTTATAAAAAGGCACTCATTCAGAAACGAAAATATGAAGTAAGAATCAATTATAATTTTGTTTTGAATAAGAAAACCAAACAAAAACAAAACAAAGCAACAAAAAAGGCGAAATAATTAAAGAGCAAACATGAGAATATGATGAGGTTAAATGACTGAAAACACCAATCCACCACCATCTATCAACAAAATAAGTCCCATAAAACATAAGATTTTAATAAAAGGGGAGAAAGAACAACAACAACAAAAAACCCCAACTCACACAGACACACAGACACACACACACCTCACTTAGTCTTATGATTATGGTCATAAGATCACATTGATAACCATATCAGAGAGAGAGAGAGAGAGAGAGAGAGAGAGAGAGAGAGAGAGAGAGAGAGAGAGAGAGAGAGAGAGAGAGAGAGAGAGTTGAATTTGATTTTGTGATTTCATTTATTCTTTTATATCAAGGATAAGCACTCTTGGGCTTTTTTACATCCAGTCCCTGTATGTATGCAGTTTTTGTAAATATCATCTGTTCCCACCGGCACAAGATGGCCTAGTCTTCCAAACGCGGAACAGGATTTAACGTGTGCGCAAGATGTTCTGCGTGCGTTCACAAACGGTCCCTCAGTTTAAAGTCTCATCCGAAGGACTTTTGGGGAGAGTGGAGTCGGCACTGATGTTAACTCCAGGAGAGAGAGAGAGAGAGAGAGAGAGAGAGAGAGAGAGAGAGAGAGAGAGAGAGAAGAGAGAGAGAAGAGAGAAGGCAGCAAGATTTTATTCGAGATATAGATAGCATGTGTGCTTTTTTAACAGTCGCTTAGGGATACATCAGTGAAAAGATACTAACATAACTTAGCTACAAACAAGATAGCATCAGATGGTAATAAAATGAGTCAGAGACATCAGAGGTCACATAAAGATTGTATGGAAGAAAGAATGTTAAAGGTAAAGAGCAAACAAGAGAACAGATGAAATAAACAGACTGAAACATCAATACACCACCATCTGTGATATAAATTATACATTGGATAAAAGGGGGAGGGGGATTAGCTATATCTTATTGAGGGGGGGACATCTACAATAAAATATAAATAAAATAAAATAAATAAGAAAAAAAGTCAAGAATGAAAAGATTTACAATAAAACTTACACTGTTTACAAAGAATAGGCAACAGAGAGATAAGAGAAACACAATGATGAAGGTAAAAAAAAGGAGATAGAAGAGAAGAGAGTAGAGGTATGAGAAGAGTTATGAAATGAGAGGAAACATGTTTAGTTAAAAGAGAAACAAATGAAATAAACAACTGAAACATCAATAACCACCATTTATAAAGAAAGAGGAGAGAGAGAGAGAGAGGGGAGAGAGAGGAGAGAGAGAGAGACGTAGGGGTGAGAGGAGAGGAGAGACTAGCTAGTGTAACACAATTCTCTAATTTTATAATAATAGTCATAAAAATGAACATTATTACATTCTAAGAGGATTTAAGAGGGAGAGAGAGAGAGAGGAGAGGAAGAGAAGAGAAGAGAGAGAAGAGAGAAAGACATAGAACCTCCTAATGTTGTCAAGAGATAGAGAGGAGAGAGAGAGAGGAGAGAGAGGAGAGAGAGAGAGAGAGAGAGAGATCAGACAACCATAAATAGCAAAATGAAATCTACACATTGTAGATAAATACATAGTTTAATATACGTAATAATCAATCTCTGTGAAATAGCCAAATGTATTCACAAAAAATGAATAACTCACAGTATAATTAAAAAAAACACATACATAACTAAACTTAAAAAGATATTGAGATTATATATATATATATATATAATAATAATATATAATATATATATAATATTATATATATATATCCAACAGGATAAGTCTGGTTCAGTATTTTTGATGCATCAAGTGAAATTGAAGGCGAACTTTGAAGGTTGTCAATGATTGGTGCTGTTTAGTTGAATCGGGAAGGGAGTTCCACAGCACAGGGCCCGAGTATAGTAAACTGGACTTGAACAAGTCTATTCTTGGGATTGGGACACTTGGCTTTTCAGTATTTCTGGAATGATTCATTGGGAACTTATCTTTTAAGGATGTGGGGACATCTCCTGCCATTTTTTTAAACATCATTATGCCTTTGTTATATTTCAGTCTTTGTTGTAGGGGGAGAATACCTAACTGAGTGTAATCCACTTCAAGTAAGGTTGTTTTCTTCAGAAGGATAAGTTTGAGAGCACGCTTATATAGGCTTAATACCGGTTTCATAGTGTTTGCACTGGCAGAATCCCAGAGAGTTGAAGCATAGTCTATTGAGGATTGTATGTAAGCTTGAAAAAATAATTTTTTTGAATGGTAGTCAAGGAAATGTTTAATTTTAGTTAACTGGTATACTCTTTGGGACAAGTATTTGCATAGATGAGATATGTGGTAGAACCAGCTGAGGTTTTCATCGATTGTTATTCCTAGAACTTTGTGATGAGAGGTTTGTTCGATTGCTTCCTTTCTTAGGTGGATTCGGAACTGTTTATGAGGTAGATTTTGTCGCTTTTGTCTGGTGGTGATCAGCATGCATTTTGTTTTTTGGGGGTGAATAGACATGTGGTTCAGTTCTGTCCATTTGACAAGATCATTACAGCTTTGTTGTAATGTAGTTTGCAAGAGAGTCAATGTCGTTATGGCTCGTATGTATGGTTGTGTCATCAGCAAATAGTTCACATTTGGATTTTATATGTAGAGGAAGGTCATTTATGTATAATGAAAAGAGGATCGGTCCTAGTATTGATCCTTGTGGTATTCCATAATGAATGGGTTTTACATTGGATGTGGATATAGTTGTTGAGACACACTGTTGTCTGCTTTTAAGATAAGAAGCAAGTAGTTCTAGACTATTTGATGATAGATTATACAGGTCTAGCTTTCTGATGAGAAGTGTGTGGTCAATTGTATCAAATGCTTTTTTGAAATCTACAAATAATACTCCACAAAATTTGTTTTCTATAATGTTTGATAGCCAATTGTCTATGAGACTAGTCAGTGCAGTATGACATGAGTGATTTTGTCTGAATCCTGATTGATTAGGGTGAAGTAGGTCGTTAGTGTCTATATGACGGACTAAGTGTTTATTTATATGTTTTTCCAGGGGTTTTGAAAGGAAGGATATAATAGAGATTGGCATATAATTTGAGGGATCTTAAGTGTCACCAGATTTGTGGATGGGGATTACTTTAGCAGAGAGAGAGAGAGAGTTCAGACTTTTACTGTACATGGGCCTTTGGCCACAATACAAGAATGGTAGGCGAAGAGTGTGGGCATCTGACAAAAATGTTATCAACGTATATGTATGTGAGATACTGTAACAGTAATAATTACAAAGCTACTGCCATATCTTAGATATTCATCACAAAATAATTCACATGCATTATAATCAACATTGTTAGAAATGTAGTATTCATCAATACTAAAATCAATTTCTAAAAATTTTCTTATTTCTTCTGTTTATTGCATGAAAAAAAAATCCTGACATTGTGTCTATCAGTGTGTACTGTACCTTTGAGTAGCACGTGGAAAGGAAGTCTTTTGGAACCTTTAAGGAGCCTGTATTTCTAATCTTATAATCAACATTTTTAGAAATGATGTATTCATCAATACTAACATCAATTTCTAAACTTTTTTTATTTCTTCTGTTTATTATGTCTATCAGTATGTACGTGGAAAGGAAGTCTTTTGGAATCTTTAAGGAGCTAGCTTGTTTTTCTTATCTTCATAAATGGGACAATTGAAAAAAAAAGTGTTCTTCATTCTCTATTTGGTCTTTACAAACAGGGCATTGCTGAACTTCGTTTGAACAATTATAGCACTGTGTATTATTGGTCAGTGGTAAAGCATTGAATCTACCTGTGTTATTGCAACACGGAAACAATATGTATCCATTTCACAAATATACTGCTCTTTTTCAAAAATAGTTTTAAGTTTCTAAAACCATCGTATCCAAGCCATTGGCCACTCCCCTGTCTCCCAGATCTTATTTCAGAGAGTGAGTAACACCTCTATCATGGTCTCTCCTCCCGCCTGGACCAGTTCTGATGGAATGCTGTCCACTCCTGCTGACTTCCCTCTTTTTAGTGATTTTATTGCATTTTCAACTTCTCCCCCTAGGATGGGGTAGCTGCTGGTGGTGGTTGGTGGAAGGACATCTAGCACCTTGGGGTCTCCTGATTATCACTCTCCTGAAGGAAGTCAACTTACAACTCTGCCAGAACTACCATACCACCAGCCTCATCAGTTATCCAAGCAAAGTGGTGCTAAGAATCCTCCTGAACAGACTAAAGCCCCAAGCTGAGGAGATCATCAAAAGATGAGCAAGCAGGGTTCAGTGCAGGATGGAGCACAACCAAACAAGTTTTCAATCTTAGAATACTCTGTGAGAAATACTTGCAACACAAACAATCCAATCCAATGATGTTGCTTAGAGCCCCACCTACCACTCTGGCCATACCGGGCTGTCACCTCGTCACATTTTAAAACTCATATTAAAACTGTGCAACTATAATATACAGATTAAAACGGGGTCTAAAACCAACTCAACTGTTCTTGCCTGTATCGATGCCCTGGTCAAGCATAAGGGTCAGCCCAGGACGGCCACCGCTTCTCAGGAAAATCCACATTGATCACACATAAAAAATTAATGAGATAAAACCAAAACCAGATTCCTTAAAACAACCTTGTCCTTAGAGACCAACTATACCATTTTCACTCATATCAGACAGAAGAAGCCCGATTCTCTCAGGAAGTTAAAAATGGTGTCCGGTGGAACATCAGGAAAGAGGATCTTTAGGGAGTCTGCGATAAAATGCTTGTGCCTGGTATACTGAACATCCCGACACTCACAAGTCACTCACCATGGGGTTCCCTCACCTTTCAGCAAATGAACGTGAGTGATACGAGAATGACCCGTGTGTATCCTGGTGAGCACAGTTGCTTCCCTTCAGTTTTTGACACACAGAGGGAAAACCTCTTTCAGGGTGGAACGGATCTGAAAAAGTTTGTTGTCTGTCTGAGCGTTCAATTCCTCCTGCCAGAGGGAGTGCGCGTATTGTTCGCTTCTAGGTTTCAGATCTGTGAACGGCACCATGGACCCGGAAACCTCCTACTCCGTGGCACACCTGGAGAGTCGGTCAACCGTTTCGTTGCCCCGAATGCCCACGTGCCCCGGGATCCACACTAAAACCACATCACACCCGTCCCGTCTCAAGGAAGTATGCAGTTCGTAGAACTCCTGAAGCTTAGGGTGGTTTATGTTCCTACAAGCGATAGCCTCCAGAGCAGAGAGCGAGTCCACACAGACCAAGAAGTGTTGGACAGGCATTGGGTGGGGCGGAGGACCGTGGGGAGTGGAGGAGGCTGGTTGCAAAATCTTCAGTTGTGCCCCCATGGTCCACGGGACTATGGGACAGGTGAAGGTGAAAGTGAATTATCATACCTCACTCTTTCTAATGGTGCCAGTCCATTCCTGAGCAAACCAATCTACAAGTCTCTGTTTAAAGGCACACAAGAACAATTTTTTTTATTTCCTCCTCCTTGAGTTAACGAAACGAAACAACATCATACCCCATCTGAAATCCCCTTCACACTGCCAACCTCTATAAGTGTGTGCACGCGCGTGCATGTGTGTGTGGTGTGTGTGTGTGTGTGCACACGCGTGCGTGCGTGCAGGTGTACATTCAAATTAAAACTATTAATTGTCATTGATTGCTTGTGTGTTGTATAGGTAGAATGCAAGCGCTTTGATTTGTTTTTGCAAGCGGTATAAATGAGCGCTTATTGCAAGGCAGGGGGAGTAACTGAGATAGGTGGCGCGCAAGTGCTTGGGTGACAATGGAATTGTTTACGACGCCATTTACAAAGATTTTGTGCACCGTGATAGAAGGAACTCTGACTCTGCGCTTGATTATTGTCTTCAAAATTGCGTTGTTTGCATCTACAATGGCGTGTATAAGTCAACACATATGTAAAAGAATACATAAATAAACACACTCGCAGATAAATAATAAAATAAATATTGATATAGGCCTGGTGGGGACAACCCACTCAGAGGACATGGCCACTGTACACACAGACAGATAGATAGATACCCCCTCCTACCACACACCACACACACACACACACCACACACACAGGGGGACGGGATAGCCTAGTGGTCAGAACATTGCGCTTGCAATTTGACGACCAGTTCGATTCCCTATCGAGGGGATTTTTCCTCTGGAGTTAACATCAGTGCTGACTCTATTCCCCTCAAAAGTCTTTTGGATGAGACTAAAAACCGAAGCCCAGTGTGCAAACGCATGCAGAACATCTTGCACACACATTAAATCATGTTCCGCTTTTCGTAAGAGTAGGCCATCGAGTGCCGGTGGGAACAGATGGCATTTTTAAAAACCTGCATACACACGGCGACTGGATGTAAAAAAGCATATGATTGCTCATTCCATTATCCTCGATATAAAAGAATAAATAAATAAATAAACACACACACACATACAGACTTTCACGCACGCACGCACACACACACATACACGCGCACGCGTGCACACACACATTCACACCCATACATGCGTGCGCGTGCAAGCACACACATACAGACACGCGCGTGTGCACGCGCGTGCGCGCGCGCGTGCACACACACACACACACACACGGACTGACACAAAATTGTGGTGAATATATTATAATTATACGTTGAAAAGAAGACGGACAACACACACACACACACACACAACACACACACACACACACACACACACACACACACACACTCTCTCTCTCTCTCTCTCTCTCTCTCTCTCTCTCTCTCTCTCTCTCTCTCTCTTCACACACACACACACACACACACACACACACACACACACACACACACACACACACACAGTTTGACACATCCTCACGCGCGCTCGCACACACCAACACATGCACGCACACATACACACGCGCGCGTAGCACACGCACACATACCGCCACGCACGCACACACGCACGCACAACACACACATACGCACGCACGCACGCACACACATGCACACACATACTGTCCACCACCACATTGTTGTGAACAAGTTAAAATGAAGACAGTAATTTTACGACCCCCGTACACACACACAACACAGAAGAGACGGAGTGGAAAACGTATTTGTCGAGGTTTGGGTTGAAATTTTAGTGGGTAAACGAAACCCACATTCGTTATTGCACCCGAAAACAGCGCAGTATCTCGGCATTTTGGCCGTAGGCTACATGACAATTACGAACGATTTTCTCACTGGCACCAGGCCCTTTCACTCTATTTTTCATTGTAGCAGACAACGCATGTCTCACTCCAACAACTAAAGCGACGCCTAGCGGAGCCTCGCTTTGGGCTGCCCGCTAATAAGCGCTCATTACACGTATTATTATTATTTATTATTATTATTTATTATTATTATTATTATTATTATTATCATTATCATTATTAGAGAGCCAGCAGTGTTAACCCTTGTTATCTAATTCTAACAACATATATAAGCTTTACGTGGCATCTTTCAGAATCCATATATAATAATTTAAACCAAAATCTTACGCATGCAACATATGTATTTACATACAGTGGTTACATGCCA